>CM052655.1:119287641-119344627 GCA_028533165.1 Leontopithecus rosalia
GGGCAGGTGAGTGGGGGGCTGCTGGAGGAGAGGGTGAGTAGGGGGCTGCTGGAGGAGGGGCAGGTGAGTGGGGGGCTGCTGGAGGAGGGGCAGGTGAGTGGGGGGCTGCTGGAGGAGGGGGGTGAGTGGGGGCTGCTGGAGGGGGGGTTGAGTGGGGGGCTGCTGGAGGAGGGGCAGGTGAGTGGGGGGCTGCTGGAGGAGGAGCGGGTGAGTCCCGCGGGGCCACTGGAGGAGCAGCCCTGCGGCTGTGCCTGCTGAGTTGGGGAAGCGTGGCAGTCACCAGTGGAAAGGAGTGGCTGGAGTGCGGCCCAGCCCCATGGGTCCTCATCAGGACCTTGGCTTCTGCCAGGAGAGGACGGGAACCGCTGGAAGGAGGTGTGTCCTTCGCACTGCAGTGCAGAGAGGGGCAAGTGCAGGCCCGGGGCATCCAGCCAGGCCCACAGCCCAGGGTGGAGGTGGGAGGGATTCTTGGATTCCCAGACAGTCTAAAGCGGATGTGGAAGGAAGAGAAGCCCCGAGGTGACAGGAGCGGCTGGAGGCAGGTGGAGGAACACGGGGAACTCAGTCCCAGACGTGTCCCTTGGCCACCCCAGGGGAGACATCAAGGGCTAGGAAATGGGCTTGGAGTTCAGGGGAGGCTCCAGGAGATGTGAGCCTGGGAGTGGTCAGATCAGAGGGGACACAGCTGCAGCACTGGGGAGGCCGCTGGCATAGCCGTGGTGGAAGGGGACAGGGTCTGGGACGGGACCAGGGACTCTGCCACTGTCAGGGCTTAGGAGGTGAGCAGGACCAGCCAGGGAGACTGGGAAGAGGTGAGTGGGAGGTGGGAGGAGAGTGCAGTGGGGGCAGGGTGGTCATTCGGGGGCTGTCTGAAGGAGGAGAGTGGGGTCATCAGTGTACGGGCTGACCCACAGGTAGGACAAGGATACCCCCAAGGGCCTCGCCAGTGCTGGGCGCACGGGGGGGTCTCCCCAGAGCATCCGCTGTGGCACCAAAGGAGCGGTGTGCACTCTTGGCCGTATCTGGTCAATGGGACAGCAGAGAGCGCTTGCCGAAGGTTACTCAGCAAGTTGAGGATCTGAAGCCAGGCCCCGGCTTGGGACTGTCCCCAGATGGGCCAAGAATGTCCTTCCCTTGGGGAACCCGGGGCACCTGGCCTCGGCTGCAGAGGTGGCCCTGTCCCACCTGTGACCTGAGCCCCAGGTCTTGTCTAGGCTCCGTGTGACTTCACACAAGGCCTTGCTTTTCCCAGCTGTGCTTCCGTGCTGCCGCCGGGCTAGGCTGGTGACTGCGAACTGGCCTCCTGGAGCTAAATCTGGCCACCAGCATGTTGTATTTGGCCTGCACAAGAGTTTTTTTTTAAAAAAAACATTTGAGCCAACATTTAAAAATTGGGAGAGTTTACATTTTAAAACTCGTAGTTTTGGCTTCTACTGAAGATTCTGGAAGATCTGGTAATGTCAGCCCACGTGGCAACGCTCGGAGCTGGGGAGCAGCTGCCCCTCTCCGGGCACCTTGGGGTCCCCCATTCATGAGAGGCACCATCCACATCTGAGCTTTCCTTATCACCCGGAGGCTGACGCCGGGGGAGGGGGGGCAGAGTGACTTATTCAAGGTCACTCAGTTGGAAAGCCTCTCGGGCAGGATCCAACTGCAGCCTTGGGGACTGGCATTGCAGGGACTGTCATGACCCCACCCAGGGCCATGCCTCTGGCCCCTGTGCCTCCTGCTCCTTCTTGACTTTTGTTCTCAGATAAAGACCGGATTGAGTCATTCATACTATAGTATAAACAAGGCTCAGTTCCAAGTCTGTGATAACTGGAGGTCCCAGAGACCTTCTAGAGTAACCTCTTGTTTGCTGAGCAATGAAGAGGAGGACCAGGGACTCATCTATGGCCACTTAGCCAGGCAGGACAGCACAGGACAGACCTGAAACCCAGGGCCCTCCTGGGTGGCAGCTTCCTCCCAGAAATGGTTCACATCGGAGCCCTAGGCATTGTCTCTCAAGAAAGGGCTTGCGGGTGGGCAACTAGCAGCCAGGGGCTACCCTCTCCAGAAAGCATTCTGGGGACACAGGCTTGTCCAGGCCGGGAAGGGAGGAGAAGGTGGAGGCACACCGTGGGTATCAGATCGACAGACAACCCCTGTGGAGGGCCGGCATCACCACCTGCATCACCACCGTCATCCCAGGGCCAAAGCTCTACCGTGCGCCAGGTATCTCTAATGTCCCCATGGAGACACTGGGGAGAGTGTGACTTGAGCCAGGGCACAGTCCATAGAGTGAGCCTGAGCCTAGACTCACTGTCACAGGCTTGCTGTGTTTGATTTGAGGTTGGAGCTGTGGGGCTCAGAGTTGGTGCCCACCATGAGATACGATCCTGTGGGGGCTGGTGGGGGAAGGTGGGGGGCAGCAGGAGTTAGGCCTGGAGACGGGGGCCTCCAAGGCCAGGCATGGTCCAGCCCCTCCTGCCAGGGCTGCTGCCCACCTCCTGCTCCAAGGAGTCAAGCTGGGCTCCAAGGTAGGGCCACCTGGCCAGGCCCCAGGGTACAGCCTCGCCCTGAACACACTGTTGGGTCCCAACACGCCCGAGGCCCTGTGCAGCTCGGTGGTCCCAAGAGACATGTGCAAGAAGCCCTGTGGAGCCCTCCGAGGCCTGGGTGGTGCCAGGGCTCCCCTGGGGCCCAGCAGTCCCCAGGGCAGAGTCTTCTGCGTGGTAAGAGCAGCAGAGAATCGGAGCTCCCAGCTCAGCACCCTCTGAAGGAGCAGGCAGGGACACAATGCTTAGGTGCCTGTGGTAATGACTGACTTTCACTGCTGGGGAAACTGAGGCACAATGAGGATGGTTGACCTGTCCAGAGTCACACAGAAAACCACTGACCCTTGAGATGCACTTCCCAGAGCCGCCCTGCCCTAGCTGGCCATGCAGACCTACAGGGAAAGGGCTGGCAAGGCTTCAAATCACCAGAACGTCCCACCAACCAGACTGTCGCTGGCCATCCCTGGACAGAGAAGGCCACCTGAGGGCCAGCAGCATGCACAGAGGTGGAGAGCAAACTGCCTGGGTCCAACCCAGCTCCTCTGCCTCCCTTCTCCATGCACAGGGGACATGACGATGGCACCATTCTCCCAGGGTTGTGCCCAGGCTGGGGGTCAGAAGCAGAGAACACAAGTCAATGCTCAGTGAGTATCCGTCGCCCGCTCACTGGGATTTGTCTTCAGAACAGACCCTCTCCCGGCAGGAAAGGCTTCCTGGGAGGCTATGGGTTGGCATCATACAAAACCAGCCCATGGCCTCTACCTCCGTTCTGTGTCTGGAGAAGGTGGAACTGGGGCACCAGCCACGTCCCGGGCAGCACAGGCGGACCCTCCCTGGCCCAGGGGACACGGATGGTGCAGGACATGGAAGGTTAGCACCAAGGTATGGGTGCCAGCCCCTGGGTGAGGTCCCCCTGCTCAACTCTCTGCACAGCTCTGTCTCCGGCACAGCCAAGGGAATCTCACCACATCTTTGCCCGTCCGCCTGTCCATCTGTCTGACGCCAGAGTGCGCGTGTGGACGGGGTGCGAAGAACGAGCTCTCAGCCCAAGCCTGGACTCCCTGTGTCACCCGGGGCAAGGGGCAGCCCCCACAACCTCAGTTTCCAACTCCATATAATGGGGGCATCTCTGAAGGCTCCCCGACCCGCCCGACAGCCTGTGGGACAGCCTGCCTCTTGTGGGGCGGTCTCAGGTTCAAACACGTAAGCGGGAGGTGAACCACCAAGGCTCTGCCGCAGCAGGGAAGGGATTATTACTACTGTCGTCGTTACTGTTCACTCGTGCATTCTATACAGAAACAGTCTGCCTGCCCCAAAGCCAGAAATTTCACCTTAGAGATTCACTCCTTTGGCGCTTAAGGTCTTTCCTGTAACAGATATTATAAAGGGGTGTGAGGAGGGAACTCAGAGCAGGTCAGCCAGGACCTGTGGGGAAACAGCATGTGGGGAGGGAAGAGACCTCTGGGGTTGACACTCACCTGACCTGGAGGCCTCCAAGGGGAGGCAGCTCGGCCTCCGTGCTTGCCACTGCCCAAGCAAGGCCCTCTGGTTTCCACAGCCTGGCCTGGCCCCACTCTGCCTGTAGCCTCAGCGGCTGCCTCCAAAGAAAGCTGGGGGCTCAGGGCTGGGTCCTTCTCCCCTGGGGCTACTGCTCCTTCAAGGGCCTCCTGGGCCAGGCCTGGGCCTCGATCGACTGCAGAAGGCTCTGGGCTGCGGCCTCTGGGCAGCCTGAAGGCCTCCAGGGTCCCAGGGTCCAGAACCCGCACAGTGACCTCATCCAAGAACCTGGAGAAGGGCAGTCTGGCCTCCCGCCGGCGGCCCAGGCGCGCGAGGGAGCCTGTGTGAGCCCTGCCGCCTGTGTTCAGGGACTCCGGGGAGGACGGGCGGGCGGGTGACACCCGGACCGTCTCCTGGCTGGGCCGAGCTGCCCAGCTGGGGTGAGATGCTTTGCCCTCGGGGTTCCGACCCGGCCTGGGGCTTGGCGTGTGGCTTCGAAAGTCCTGTCTGTGCACTTCCTTGATGGGAGCCTCTGCCCTGGGCTCCAGGAGGGAGCCATAGCCGTCCTGCCTGGGACAGGCAGGACTGGGGCCCCGGGCCTGGGAGCTGGCCCCCGAGAGCATCCTCCTGAGTCAGTCCAAGGTCCGTGCTCCCCAAGAATGCCGTGACCCACTCCTCTCCTCCCATGGGACCGGGATCCCTATGCCCTCTTGGGGACTGTGCCTCCCGTCCCCACAGGCCAGGGCAACCAACCAGTTGCCCGCCTGCCCATTGATCCAGTGGCAGGGCCTCATGGCTCCCACCCCCAAATTGATTATCACTAAATGGGAGCTGAGCTCCAGGGCTTGGAAAGTGCTAGAGAGGGGAAGGTCGTGTCCTGGGCTCTGCCTGGGGAGTCAGCGTGCCCTGAGTGAGCTCCCGTGGTACACAGGGCCCCGGGCTGGGCCTCCCCTCTCCTGCTGTCACATCTCTTCTGCCAGGTGTGCAGGTGCGGGGCACAGAGGGCAGGCAGTGGATGGATGGCCACGATGGCCACCGTGACAGTGTAAGCACTGGGCCCGAAGCGCGGCAACCAGGAACTGCAAACTAGCAAACAGAAGTGGGTGGCAGAGACCATGGGCGGCCCACTGTCCTCCCATGCATCCTTATTACAGAGCCTTTATTTTCTTTTGGGATACAGGATAGTCAGCTAAAAGACCGCCTTTCCCAGCTTCCTATACAGCCAGGCCATCGGGTGGCCAATGAACTATAAACAGAAGTGGGTGTGACTGGTGGCAGAGCTCTGCAAAAGAGACCAGACAGCCGGCCTGTGTCCTTTTTCCGCTCCCTATCCTCCTGCTTCCTCTCTAGAACGTGGAAGTGACAGCTGGAGCTGTGGCAGCCATTTTGCACCATGAGAAAAACTTGTGGCAGAAGCCATATATAAAAGATGGAGGAACAGAAGGACAAAAGGAATCCCGATCTTTGATGACCACTGAATCATCACACCAGCCTTGCATCATTCGTCTCTGGTACCTCCTTTTTTTTTTTTTTGAGACGGATTTCCCTCTTGTTGCCTAGGCTGGAGTGCAGTGGCATGATCATGGCTCACTGCAACTTCTGCCTCCCAGGTTCAAGTGATTCTCCTGCCTCAGCCTCCAAAGTAGCTGAGACTACAGGCGCGTGCCACCTTGCCCAACTAATTTTTGTATTTTTAGTAGAGACAGGGTTTCACCATGTTGCTCAGGCGAGTCTCGAACTCCTGACCTCAGGTGATCTGCACACCCTCAGCCTCCCAAAGTGCTGGGATTACAGGCATGAGCCACTGCTCCTGGCTTGCCTCTGGTACTTCTTTAACTTGAAAGAAAAATAACCCCTTGCCTTCTTTAAGCTATGGTTATTTCATCTCTGTTGGTAGCAGCTATGTGGAATTCTCCAGTGATATACAGGAGACGGCGTGAGAAAAAGCAGGTGCCAACGCTGTGAACAAGAGCCTTTGGCACAGGGAGGCCTGGGCTGTAGTTAGGTGGGAGTGGGGTGGGGCAGATAAACTCAGAGAAGGGCCAGAACCAGGCCTGGACCCTCCATTCTCTGCGTGAAGGGAAAAACGCATGCCCGGTGTGCCCTCTGCAGAGATCCTTCCTAGGATGCAGCTTTGTGGGCACTAGAGTGAAAGGAAGCCTCAATAGGGGTGGCAAGTGGCAGCCCCTTGGCTGGTCAGCTGGAGGGCATTACCACCGTCCCCGGCCTGGCTTCTGGAGCTGCTTGGAGCGAGGCTGAGGCCAGGCCAGGGCATGTGCATGCCATGGCTGCACACCTGGCTCTGTCTGGATGCCTCCCTCAGGTGCTGGGGACCCCTGCTTTTCCGGGCTCAGCCAGACACCTCTCTGGATGCCCAAGGCACCAGACAGAGTCTGCAAAACAAGTGCATGACCTCACCATGGCCTCAGCCACCCAAGACAGGAAGCAGGGCTGCTTCGACTCTTTCCTCCCCTCTTCCCTGTCCCCACCCCTGACCACCGAGCCCTGGCGGCTCAGTCTTTCTCAGGCCTGGGTACGTCCCCGCATTCCCACCATCGCTTTGCTGGTACCAGATGCCACCATGGATACCTGTGATCGTCCCTCCCTGTGGCTCCTGACTCCGTGCTAATCCAGCCCATCGCATCCCACAAACATGGCCAGTAGGACCTTTCGAAACCGTAGACCAGGCTGGGCATGGTGGCTCACGCCTCTAATCCCAGCAACTTGAGGGCAGATCACCTGAGGTCAGGAGTTCGACACTAGCCTGATCAACATGATGAAGCCCCGTCTCTACTAAAAATACAAAAATTAGCAGGGTGTGGTGGCACCTGCCTGTGGTCCTAGCTACTTAGGAGGCTGAAGCAGAAGAATCGCTTGAACCCTGGAGGCAGAGGTTGCAGTGAGCCGAGATCGCACCACTGTATTCCAGCCTGGGCAACAGGGCAAGACTCCGTCTCAAAAAAAAAAAAAATTCATACATAAATAAAAAATAAATAAGACCATAGCCAGGAAGCTAGACAATGTCACACCTTCATACACACTGCAAGGCCCTACAGTTGCTGGTGTCTTCTCTCCCTGAGACCCTCCCACCCCGTGCTCCCCACCGCCAAGGAACGTCTGTCTCTTGGGTTCCCGAATGTGCTAAGCGCTACCTGACCTCAGGGCCTTTGCACTTGCTTTCCCTCTGCCAGAAACACTGTCATTCTCTCCCTTCCCTTCCTTCCCATCATCTAATTCCCAGCTAACCTTTAGGGCCTCATTTTCACAGCCTGTCCCCCTCTGTCCCTCGGATTAGATCAAGTACTCCTGTGACAGCCCCTTACAGCCCTGGCCCCAACTGTAATGAATGTGTTTGCAATTACTTACTCTCTGTGTGTGTGTGTCCCCCACTAGAATGTAAGTTCCACTCTATCCCAGCTCTCTGCATAGGGCCTGGCACATAGTAGGTGCTCAATACGTAGTTCTTGAATGACTGACTGAATGAATGGCATAGCAGGTTCAGGCTGTCAGTTCACAAACATCCCCAGCCTGGTGTGGGCCTACTCTGACGGGACACAGGATGGGAATATAGGGGAGGGGTCTCAGGCTCTTGGGAGGCCATGGTGTCCTCCTCCCACCCCGCAGTCCCTGACTAATCACCCCTCTGTGCCTGGACAGCCCTTCCCCAGCAGCCGCCGTCCAGCTCCTGCCCCATCACTTGTGGGAAAGAGACTTAGAGGCTGGCGGATCCAAGTTCAAATCCCTCTCGACACTCCAACAGGCCCGTGGGCAAGCCACATCCCCTCCTCATCTGTCAGGTGGGCATGAGGCAGTACTCAGCCCACAGCCATGCGGAGAAGTGGCTTCAGTGAGGAACTCCAGGACTCATTAGCACCGGGGCTCTGATCTATCCATTTCACCAGCATGCATGGTGACAGGAGTGCGCTGGGGGCCCTGGCCAACCAGTCCTCTGAGCTGCTTCCAGACAAGTTTCCATTGTCATAACAACCTGCTGGCTCTCAGGTGGCTGGGCCCTGGGCTCTGAGGATGCTGCCAGCTGCCGAGGGCTCGCGGCTTGGGCCCGCTCACCTACCAGCAGCCTGACGACCTCTCCTGAAGGCGCTTCTGGCTCCTGGCACCGCAGCCCCTGCCTCTTAACTCATCTCACTCAATCCTGCTTCCCAAGCCCCTCCCATGTGCCAAGCTCCGTGCTGGGCATGTGCCATCACCCCAAATCCCTACCTGCCCCTGTGCGGCAGGACGGCCAGAGGCTCTATTTTCTGCTAAAAGGAGCAGAGTCCCAGAAAGGTGCAGTGACTCCTTGGAGGTCACATGGTTTGGGCATGGCAGGCCCAGGAGGGAACCCCAAAGGTCAGGCATTCACCCCTGCTTCCTCTCCAGGACGCCCAAGCCCCTCCTGCTGCCTGGCACACACTGCCCCCGTGGTTGGAAAGCCAGCCCCTGCCAGCTCTGAGAGAAGGGGCACAAGAGCAGGAAGACCAGGCCACAGGAGGTCGGGAGGACCCTGCCGTGTGAGCATGCACGCCGGGCATCAGCTGGCATCATTCTTACCGCAGGCCTGCAAGCTAGGAGCAGCTACACTGCTTCACAGAGGAGGAAACTGGGCTCCGAGGGGCCTCAGGTAACCCCCATGGTGTGGGCATGTGCCAGGGGCTGCAGTGTAGGCCATTTGGGGTGCAGTCACCTTCACTAACCCTCTCCTTGTCCCAGCACAGACCTTTGTATTATTATGCCCCTTTGGCAGATGAGGACACTCAGGCTCTGGTAATCTGCACGTGGGCTCCTAACTACCTGCCCCGCTGTCCAGTGGGTTTTCCACGCTGGCCTGAGAGTCCCGAGGAGCAGCCGTGGTCTCACTGTCCCCTGAATCATGCACAGGCTGTGCTGTCAGCACAGGAATTCTGCCCCAGCTCCCCTTCCTCAGATACGACATGTACACATTCACTCACATACGGGCCTTCCAGGGAGCCCCCTTGGGCAAGGACGCCGCTGCGGGACCCCGGCCAGCCGCTGACTACAGAAGGGGCCTCACTGCTGCTCCCTCGTTCCCTTTCCAGGGCAGCGTGGGACTGGAAAGGCCGAATGGCTGTTAGGCTGTTAGTTTGGACTGGCTTTTCTCCCACTGAACACTCAAGGCGGGGTTAGGTCTCCATGTCTGATCAGCCCCCTCCTGGCCCTGTGGCCCGCCGAGTATACTGTCTCTGAAGCAGAGGGATGTGCGACCTGTGAGCAAGACACCTGTACCTGGGACCATCCTCCACCATCCACCCGTGACCCATTTACAGGTGCCATCCACACACCAAGACATCCCTCTATGTCTGAGTCCATCTCCCGAAGACAGGGACTCGCCTGTCCACTGGTCCTCTCACTCCTGTCTCTGCCCGTCTGCCTGCCCATCTCTCCCTGTGTCCGTCCGTACTTCTGTTACTGTGTCTCCTACCCATGCAACTATCCATTGATTTGTATCCATTTGTGCACTGATCCGCCTTCCCAGGCCTCCATCCACGCATCCATCAATACACACTCATCACCTATGCATGTACTCTTCCGGTGTTATTTCTCCATCCACCATTTACGGACATGTACTCAAGTATTCACCTACCCATCCCAGCATCCGGGCACTGCCTGTATCCAGTTATGTATCCATCCCGTCATCCTCCCATCCCAGGATCCGGGCACTGCCTGTATCCAGTTATGTATCCATCCCGTCATCCTCCCATCCCAGCATCCCGGCACTGCCTGTATCCATCCCTTCATCCATCCATCCATCCATCCATCCATCCAAAGATCCTTCCATCCATTCATCTATCAATCTTGTCCCCCCCTCCACCCATATATCAAAAATCCATTGGTATTTTGTCTATAAATCCAGTCCTTTATCCACATCAACTTTTCCACCCGTCCACCCATCCATCACTATCTTGCTACTTACATCCATCGGTCATCAGCCTCTCCTCATACCCATCTATTCCTCTAGCTTTTTTCGAGACGGAGTCTTACTCTGTTGCCCAGGGGCCAGAGTGCAGTGGCATGATCTCGGGTCAGTGCCACCTCACCTCCGCCTCCCAGGTTCAAGCAAGTCTCCTGTCTCGCCCTCCCAAGTAGCTGGGACTACAGGTGCACGCCACCACGCCCAGCTAATTTTTTTTGTATTTTTAGTAGAGAAGTGGTTTCCCCATATTGGTCAGGCTAGTCTCAAACTTCTGAACTCAGGTGATCCACTCACCTCGGCCTTCCAAAGTGCTGGGATTACAGGCATGAGCCACCATGCCTGGCCTATCCCTCTAGCTTTATACCCATCCATCCACTGCTCTATCCTCTAGTGCTTCCCTTCCATCCAGCCTTATCTGCCCAATGTCCCCGTCAGGGTGCCCGCATTGCTTCTCCACCTCACGCGCCTCTTAAACCCAGCATGCACTCGCTGTGGGATGACCAGGTTTCCACGTCTGGCTTCCCCAGGCAAAGCCCAGGCCTGACCCATCTTCACACCTGACTTGGGTTCAGGCCTTGCTGATTCAACCAATGACTGCAATTCTCCTGCTTGGCTCAGAGCTGGGCCCTGGCTGGTCCTCCCCACGCAGACCCCAGAGGCTGCTGTACTGTCCTCCAGACTTATGGCCTTCTGAGGCAGGGGCCACTTCTGCAGAGAAGAGCCCCAGCAGCTCCTGACTTCTGCAGCACTGGCCAGGGTCCATTTCTCCCAGCAGACTGTGGACTCATGGAGGGGAAGGTCAGTGACAGATTCACCTAAGTGACCCCTATGAGCAGTGAAGAGTGGGTGCTTAGGGAGAGCATGTTAGGTGAGTGTAGAATTCATCCACTCATTCATTCATTCCTATAATGATTAAAGCAATAGAGACACCTCTGGCCAGCTTCTCCCACCACAGGCTACAATCTGGTACCTGCTCTCAGGCCACCGAAGTTACTCCCCTGCCCGTAATGGGCCTTGCTGATACCGAGCTTCTGAAACAGATAAGCTTCTGATACAAAGCCCTAGAGAGGAGACAGTGAGTCATCAGCAGAGGAGGAACTAGAACCCAGGGCTGCAGACCTCCGTCTAGGCCTCTCCACCAGGCTAGGGACCAGCTCTGCAACAGGAGGGGGAGCCAGGGGAGAACCCTGCAGGGTGATTCCAGGCCAACATGGCATGTCCCAGGGTCACCCTCTGATCTTTCCTGGGGCTCCTTACCTCCCTTGAGGAGAGAAGTCCTGCCTCCCCTCCCCCATGGCCTTGCCCTTGGCCCTCACACATCAGCAGGACACAGTCTCTCTAAGTCTTGAGACTTAAACCCTCTACACTCTCCCCGTCACCTTCAGGCCTTGGGCCAGGCTCCTGTAACATGCCTTGACCCCCTCATCTGTTCAGCAACTTCGAGGTCCTTGGGCCCCACCTCCTGGGACCCTGGGAAATGATATGTGGACTGTCTCCAATAGCCATGGACTCATGGGCTGTGGCCATTCCCATCCATCCATCCATCCAACCATCCGCTCTTCAACACCAGGAAGCGCCTGCAGGAGTAGGGAAGCGCCTTCAAAGTGTTGCCGTGGAGATGATGCGTGGCAATGCTGATCCAGGGCCCAGCACATAGCAGGCGTTCCATAAATGGCAGCTATGTGGGCCAGACCCTGTGCCCAAGTCTTGGGAGAGTGGATGGAAGATCATCCAGAATGCTTTGGACTCACTTCCTCTCCCTGGCCCTGGGAGGGAGGACAGATGTCCTCCACCCCACCCCAGCCCATGGAAAACTCGTCCTCCAGGAGGAGGTTCCAGGGGGCCCTCCCCTCCCCACTCAGCTCCCAGGTGCGAACAGCTCCAGGTTTTGACGACAAGCAGAACGCCGAGTCTAGGAATCTATAAATATGAGACAAAAGCTGGGGAGGGCCCTCCGCGGCAGCGCAGCCGCCCATCGCCCGGAGCCCGCATGCTGAGCCCCGGCAGGGCCGCATCTGCCACCATGCTTGCTTTTCCAAGCCGCCCTGATTATAGTGAAAGTCGCGAAAATTGAGGGTTTGCAGGATGCCGCCAGGGCCCTTGCCGCCGCCTCCCCGCCCTGCGTGTCACAGATACCAGGGAGAGCCACCCCCAACGGCCAGTTGCCCCAGCTGGCAGGACCAGGGCCAGCCTGGCAGGCCTACACACCGCAGCTCCTTAGGGGCTTTCGCCCACATTACTGGTGGGAGCCTGGCCCTAGGAGTGGTGGGGGTCTCTGCTGTTCCTGGCAGGCAGAGGAACTGGGGCCCAGGGAAGGCAAAGGAACTGTCCATGGCCTCCAGAGAGCCAGAACACTGGGGCCTCAGACGGAGCCTGGCTGTGGAGACCCCGCCCGCCCCATGCCCCCAGGGCTGGACCCCCAGGCTGCACTGGCCCGACCTCGGCCACGCGCACTCTGCAAGTGCAGTGCTCCGCATCCATCCGGCCCCGCTCGCGGGTGCCCACTCTGCTCCCATTCTGCCGGCTCAGGAGACTCCAGCGCGTCGCCCACGCTGTTCCTGCCCTGAAGAAACCACACTGGGGACGGGGTGGGGCACAGACGAGGAAGGAAACACCTCCAAACCAAGCAGGAAGCGGAAACGCTGGGGCAGAAATTCCCATCCAACGTGCTGGGGCTCAGGGAGCGTGAGCGCGCCGGCTGAGCCGCCCTAGGCGAGGCCCTGGCCTGTTTCCTCGCCTGTAAAGGGGCAGGATAGTACCTGCCACGAGGTACTGAATGGGACGGCGGTGTCCGAGGCTCGTGCGCGCCGGAGGCGGCCCTGGGTCCAGCCTCCTTCCGGCTGCGGGGCCTTTCTCCGGCCTCCCAAGCTGGGGCTAGCCCTGCCCCTGACGCAGGCGGGACCGGGCCTGCCCGTACCCTCGCCACCCATCCCGGACAGCGCCGGGTCCCCTGTCCTCCGGCCGCGCCCTGGAGCCCCGTCCCTCCCTTCCTCCCGACGAAGGGGCGCGCGCGTGGGGGCGCAAGGGCCCCGCGATTGGACCCGGGCGCTCCCGGCGGCGCAGAGAGGCCAGGCATCCCCGCCCCACCAGAGGGTACCCCCTCCCTAGGGGACCCGCCCGGCTCCTCCCGGGCCAGTGAAGCCGCCATGGCGGGGGTGCGGCCACCTCCCGCGCGGAGCAGGGACCGCCCCAGGCGTGGGTGGCGCCCGCCCCGCCTCCGCGCCCGCGCCCGCGCCCTGCCCTCCCGGCTCGCAGGTACTCACCGCTCGGCGCAGCCGGCCGGGCCGGCGACCGCCTGTCCACATGGTCCCGGGGTAGCCGCGGCGCTCGCCGCAGCCGCAGCGCTCCGGTCCCGCCGCCGCCGCCGCCGCCGCCGCCGCCCCCTCCGCCGCCGCCGCCGCCGCTGCCCCCTCCCCTCCCCTCCCCTCCGAGGCGGAGCGCGCCGGGAGCCGGCGCGGCCGGGGCTCCCCCACCCCGCCCGGCTTCCCGCAGGGAGCGCCCGCCCCCCGCCCCCAGCCCGGCTCCCAGCCAGACCCGGCCCCGCGCAGCCGCGGCTGAGCCCGCGCTTCCCCCCCGCAGCGCCGGGCCGGGGCGCACGTGGTGGGCGCGGGGCCGGACAGGGGTGCGGGGGTGCAGCGTGCGCGGGGGCCGGGCGAGGAACGGTAGCGGGGCAGGGAATGAATGAACTTGCGCGTGCATGAATGGCAGAGCGCATGAATGAATGAGTGCTGTAGAGCGTGAGGGAGGAATGAATAAATGAGGGAACTAATGCATGGGCACCACGGTGAGTGAGGCAATGTATGGGCCCCTGAAGCCCAGAGGCTGTCAGTAACCACCTGCCCAACCTTTTCATCGTCCGTCCATTCAATCCTTCAACATGTATTAGACGCCTGCTGTGTACCAACCAGCGCTACTGTAGACTCCAGGGGGGTACACCAGCGAGGGAAACCCAGTTCCTGCCCTCTCATAGTTACAATTGACAGATGAGGAAACCCTGGTTCCCAAGGGTGCCGCCTGGCCGAGCTATCCCTTTCCCTGCCCCTGCCCTGCCTCGGCCCCCAGTCGGTGGCTTCCAGGGCTTGCCTTCTCCCCAAGGAGCTCTCAGGAAGGGAAGGTGGCTTCAGGAGGACCAGCGTGCCCCCGCCTCTCCTCCCCGTCTAAAGCATCCCACCGACCTGCCCAAGTAGAGCCAGGCTGGCCCAGTCCTGCCCTGGAAAAGGGGCTCTCTCCTCCCAAAGGCATCAGGCCCAAGCCAGGCTGGAGCCTCCTTAGAAGCAGGCAAGGGGCATTCCTGAGGGTGCCAGCTGCATGAGGGTCTTCCATCCCAGCCAGCCCAGCAGCTGCCAGCGTGGGAACCCGGGGAGGAGCGCTGGCACCAGGGAGGGTCTTGCATGGTGGAAACAGAGCTCACAAAGCCTGTGTGCTTCGCTCGTGTCCTCCTTCAGGACCTCCTTCAGCTCATGGTTCACACATGCTTATATCATTTCCAAACACATGGCAGATTAGAAGATGTTGCCAATGAATACTTTGTATATATATTTTATAATTGTGGGAAAAACATGCTTACCATTTTAACCACTTTTAAAGTGTACAGTTCAGGGCATTAAGTGCCCACTGCTGTGCTGCGGTCACCGCCATCCTTGTATGCTGTGTGCTGTATGCTTTGCAGTTTCCAGGGGCTCTCACTGGGGAGTAGGTTGCTCCTGTCAGGCAGTGTCAGTGCTGGGAAAAGGCACTGAGAGCAGAGAAAGAGAGAAAACCCAGAAAAAAAGGAGGCAAGAAGAAGAACCCGAAGCTGACTGGAGCGGTGTAGTGTCAAGCAAAATCCTGTCTGTGCTTCTTCTCAGGCCCCAGGGACATGATTGGGTAACAATGGACAGAGGGAGTGTCTGCAGGTGCAGCCACAGTCAAGACAAAATGGGAGGCAGCCGCTCAGGGTGGGGCTCTCCCGGTCATTTGAGTGCGGGCTGACTGTGCAAACCCAGTCACCGGTGTGCACCGTGGGTGGGATCGGCCTCTTTGCTCAGGGGGCCTTGGTTTCCCCAGCAGGAGTAGGGACAGGCTCCCTGACCTCCGCTCAGGCGGCACACAGCAGTGGAGGCAGCCCGTGAGAAGCAGTGGGGGCCCAGCCTGCCAGCTCCAGTGTCCCTTCCCTCCCCAGTCCCCCAGGGCACAAACACCACTGGGGGACGTGGAACCTGGGGTGCAGTCGGGGGCTCTGTCCGCATTGCCTCCTTCAGGGCTGCGGCGCTTCCCCAGAGGCTGGTCCTGCTCAGATGGTGCCAGAATGTTCACCGCCCGCCCTGGCACTGCTGATGCCAACGCCACAGATGGCTGGGGAGGCGGGGGAGGGGCGGGCGGGGTGGGGGCGGCTCCTGCTTCAGCTCCAGCAGCTTGCAGGCTTCAGCTCCGGCCTGCCTGGGAAGGCCCCAGGAGAGCCCCTCCCCCATGCCGCACCCACCTCCTCTCCCCACCCTCCCTGCCCTCTCTTCCAGCCTTCCCACTCCAGCCCCTCATGCTGGAAAGGAGGAGAGGAAGCAGGCATTGGCTGTGGGTCTTGGATCATCCCTGTAATGCCCCTGGGGGGGAAGAAGTACCAGCCCCCTTTTGCAGATAGGGAAGCGACAGTCAGAGCAGCAGGGCCTGGGATATCAAGCAGGCTTCCTGGAGGAGGTTAGATTTCAGCTGGGGGTGGGAAGAAGGGATGAAAATGGCAGGACTGGGAGATGACAGTCTGGGGCTGTGGCGGACACTCTCCCCAGGCCCCTGCCCTCATTCAGACCTCTAAGGACCACTCTGTTTGACATCACCACCCCCATGGCTCAATCCCGTTGCCCTGTTTTGTTTTCTGTGTGTCTCTTACAGCGTTCTTGCCCTGGGGTGTGTGGTCCTCTACTGTGGTGGGAGGCAGGGCAGGAAGTGGCACCACACTGGGTATTATGGTTAAATGTGCCAAAGAATGGATGGATCGGCCGGGCATGGTGGCTCACGCCTGTAATCCCAGCACTCTGGGAGGCCAAGGTGGGCAGATCACCTGAGTGACTGAGGTCAGGGATGGCCGCAAGCTGGGCTGCCTGGAGGCTGGACACCAACTCCTGCTGTGCTCGCCTGGCACTGCCCTGAGCGATGTGGATTGGAGGTGGAGACCAAGGCAGTGTGGAGGTGGGACGCCGGCCCGAAAGATGGCAGCTGAGGGTGCCCAGAGCCCGGCAGACCCCCACACCCCCGTTCCCAGCTGAGGAGCTCCCTCCTCCTTCTGGGGAGTCCCCATGGTCTCCTGCCAGCCCCTGTGTCTGAAACCTGCCTTGTGTTTGTTCCAGTGCCCTTTCACCCTGAACCTGCCGTGGTTCTCAGCTGCCTGCCTGCTGCATCCTATCCAGGCACTCAAGGCCTTCCATGGGCTCCCTGGTGTCTCTGAGGTGACTCATCCTCTTGGCGGATGCTGAGGCTCTGCTGCCCCCTCCTTCCCCTTTCGGGCTGCCCTCCACCCACCCTGTCTACCCACAGGCACGATCATCCCCTTGTCCTTGCTCAAGACGGGAGGCAACATTCCCATAAGAAAAGAGGCTGATCCTAGCACTTTGAGTAGCCGAGGTGGGAGATCACTTGAGCCCAGGAGTTCAAGTGTTGTGAACTGAACGTGAGCCCGGGAATCTCGTCCAGCGAGAGGGTCCCAAACCTGGAAGGGACCGTGGGCGGGAAAATAGGAGAAAGAAGAGCGAGGTCTGGAGGGCCACCTGAGCTATGCCCGTGCAGCTATTTTATTTTTGCAGTACGTTCCATTATATACTTTTCTGCTTAATGTTGTTTACGTCAGATCAAAATACTTAAGTCACAAGGTAAGCAAGTTAAGCCCACTAAGTTACAACCAGTAAGTTGAGCCCAGTAAGTTACGCCAGTAAGTACTTAACAATTGTAAATACTTAAGTTAAGACACAAGGTGAGTAAGTTACACCCAGCAAGTAAGTTACGCCCAGTAAGTACTTAACAGTTGTAAATACTGAAGTTAATATTTTACAAGGAATGTAGCAAGCATCCAAAATGAACACAATGAAGCAATAAACCGTAAGGAACAGAAAGTGGACACAACGCCTCCCAAGTCCTCATATCCATAAAGTAATGTCTGTTAATTATTTTGAATAGCATAGTCCCTCTCTCGGTTTCCCTCAGCTCGACTCCCCCAACCGGGGATCTGTGTCCGGGCTCAAGCTCACTGTATGGCGAGGCCCATTTCCTAGGGGCCTCACACGGGAGTGATTTCCACAGGTCTCCCTTATTTAAGACCAGCCTGAGCAACACAGGGAGAGGCCATCTCTACAAAAAGTAAAAATTAAACAAAATTAGCCTGGCATGGTGGCATGTGCCTGTGGTCCCAGCTACTGAGGAGGCTGAGGTGGGAGGATCACTTGAGCATGGGAGGTCAAGGCTTCAGTGAATTGTGATTTTACACTGTACTCCAGCCTGGGTTACAGAGCAAGACCGTGTCTCTTAAAAAAAAAAAAAAAAAGAAGAAGAAGAAGAAAAACAGGGGCTCCTGTGATCCTGGGCCCCTGGAATGGTGGTGGGGGAGGGGCTGGTCTGTGCAACCCCATCTCTGTCCAGGACACCATTTCTTGGCCCCAAAGACACACCTGTCTTCACCACTCCATCCGTTAATGCCTCCACATGCACTCCTCCCAGCCTAATGGTGTCCCCTCGAGGGTGTGCCCACGTCTGCTGCTCGTCGGCTCCTAGCCAGGACAGTGCCAGTCAAGGCATGGGTGACCCATACGTTCCCCAGATGTCCACATGGCACTGGTCAGACCTCCTGACAGGGCCCCAGGAAACCTGGGGTCTGGCCCTGCCTGCCCACCGCTGCCCCAGGCAAGGCATGCTCCTCTCTGAGCTCAGTTTCCTTATCTCTTCTTCTGTGAACTGGTAGCGCACCCCAGCCTCGGTCCGCTTCTCACATGACTGTTCAGAAAATCTTCCCCGTGAGCAGGGGATGAGGCAGCAAACAAGAGGCTTGTCCAGGAGGCATTTGCAGTTTTTGTCCTGGGGGCAAATAACTGGAAGGCCCTGACGCTGGGGCATCCTCTGTGCCTGGCACAGAGCTCCTCGTAAAGGGACGCAAGGTGGCGGCAGGGTTTCAGCTGTGGGATGCCCCAGGCTGCCCTCATTGGAAACGGGCTGCAGAGGCGGCCACCAATTTGCCTCACTCCACTGGGCAGGAAAATTATTTCTGCCTCTTCCTCTGTGTTCCAGCCGCTTCTAGTGCCTGCAAGGGATCCAGGGGCCGCTCAGCTCGTGGAACTGTGGCTGCAGCCATCCTCAAAGGCACAGTGCGGACAGGGATGTCCCGCTCCAGCCAGGACTGGGGGGCCGGAGGCAGGAGCAACTGCCCAGGCCAGTGGACCGAGTCTTCTTTCACCAGCACCTCTGGCCACCTCCTTGCCTTCTCAGAATGACAGGGCTCTTCCCAGCAGCCCCCATCCCACGTTCACCTTGCTCTGGGCTCTGTGCTGGTGATGCCCAAACCAGGCTGGTGTTATCCCTCTGGGCTCCACACATGGAAAGTGAGGGCCAGGAAGGAAAAGTCCATGGAGCAGTTTCACGTGGCCCCAGAGCCCTTTATGCACCACCGTGGGTCCAGCTGTCGCAGCGTGGGACCTGGGGGTAAGTGTGCACCACGGCACAGGGGCTGGGGTTTGAACTGGATCTGCTGTCACAACAGGAAGGCAGAGGCCAGACAGGCCCCCATTGTCCCTCTGATCCCAGAGCCTGGGAAGGGGCAGGTGTCCCTGCTCCATCCAGGCTCCTTCCTCACCAGTGGAACTCCTGTAAGCCACTAGTGGAGGAATGGGGCCAGCCAGAGGCTGCGCTTCCCAGTCACCCTTGCAGCCAGGCACGACCAGGACCTATGTGGAGGAAGTCGTTGAAAGAGACTCTTTCGTTGTTGTTTTTTTGTTTTACAGCTGTATTGAGGCATAATTGACTTACAGTAAACTGCTCATGGTTAAAGGGCATCACTGGATAAGCTTTGACCTATGCACACTCTTGAAACCATCAAGATAACGGATATTTCTATCAATGCCAAATATTTCCCGGTGTCACCTGGTAAACCACCCCTCCCTCCGCCCTGTTCCTGGGTAATCACTGACCTGCCTTCTGTCACTAGAGATTAGTTTGCGTTTTTCTGGACTTTTGTGTCAGTGGCAGCCTACAGTACGTGCTTTTTCTGGTGGGGCAGTCTTCCTCCTACTCTGAATCATGAGTTTTGAGATGCACTCACGTTGCCGTGTGTATCAATAGCTCATTCGTTTTTTTTGTTTTTGTTTTTGTTTTTGTTTTGAGACGGAGTTTCGCTCTTGTTACCCAGGCTGGGGTGCAATGGCGGGATCTCGGCTCACCGCAACCTCCGCCTCCTGGGTTCAGGCAAGTCTCCTGCCTCAGCCTCCTGAGCAGCTGGGATTACAGGCACTCACCACCGTGCCCAGCTAATTTTTTGTATTTTTAGTAGAGACGGGGTTTCACCATGTTGACCAGGATGGTCTCGATCTCCCGACCTCGTGATCCACCCGCCTCGGCCTCCCAAAGTGCTGGGATCATTCGTTTTTATCGTTGAGTGACAGTCCATATGAATATGCTATCATTTGTTTAACCATTCGTCTACTAATGGATATTAGGGATTTTCCAGTTTGGGGTTGTTATAAACAGATTCTCTGAACATTTGTGTACAAGTCTTTAAGTGAAGACACATTGCTTTAATCTCTCTTGGATAAATACCTCAGAGTGGAATGGTTGGGTTATACGGGAGATGTTAGGTCTAACTTGTTAAGAGACTGGCATACTGTGCAAAGTGATGACACTGTTTTCTATTCCACGAGCAGAGCATGAGAGACTCAGTTACTCCACATCCTTGCTGAAATGGTCTGTCTTGTTAATTTCAGCCATTCTAATAGGTGTGTAGTGACAGCTCACTGTGATTTTAATTCTAATTTTCCTAGTGACAGATGATGCTAAAAACCTACTGTAGTGAACGCTCTGTTCAAATATTTTGCCCATTTCTTTTTTCTTTCTTTTTTCTGAGTCAGAGTCTCACTGTGTCGCCCAGGCTGGATCTCAGCTCACTGCAACCTCTGCCTTCCAGGTTCAAGCAGTTCTCCCTACCTCAGCCTCCTGAGTAGCTAAGGTTACAGGCACCAGCCACCACATCCCTCTAAATTTTGTATTTTTAGTAGGGATGGGGTTTCACCACATTGGCCAGGCTGGTCTCAAACTCCTGACCTCAGGTGATCTGCCAGCCTCAGCCTCCCAAAGTGCTGGGATTACAGGCGTGGGCCACCGCGCCCGGCCTGCCCATGTCTTCATTGGGTTGTTTGTGTTACTGTGATTCAGTTGTAAGTGTTCTTCATCTATTCTGGATATAAGTTCTTTTTTTTTGTTTTTTTTTTTGAGACGGAATTTCGCTGTTGTTACCCAGACTGGAATGCAATGGCTGGATCTCGGCTCACTGCAACCTCCACCTCCTGGGTTCAGGCAATTCTCCTGCCTCAGCCTCCCGAGTAGCTGGGATTACAGGCACGCGCCACCGTGCCCAGCTAATTTTTGTATTTTTAGTAGAGACGGGGTTTCACCTTGACCAGGATGGTCTTGATCTCTTGATCTCAAGATCCACCCGCCTCGGCCTCCCAAAGTACTGGGATGACAGGCGTGAGTCACCGGGCCTGGCCTGGATATAAGTTCTTTGTCAGATAAGTGTTTGATAACCTACAGATTGCATTTGGCAGGCTTCCGAATTAAGTGCCATGGTAAGTCTTACGATTCATGGCTTACATTCTGTTCCTGAGTAAAGAATCTCATCGTGAGTCCTTCAAACTGTTGACGTACCAATTAATACATAACCTGTGGGCACTAATAAGGACACTGATTTTTCTAAATCATGGAGTTTTGCTGATTTATTTCTGAATCATGAAGTTTTACTGATTGTCGTACATGTGGAACGTGTTAGCCTGTATGGTGTCGTCTCTAGCCAGTGACTGTAACTTCTGTATAAATGTACCCACCAATGGAAAAGGACGATGGCTCACGCCGTAATCCCAGCACTCTGGGAAGCTAAGGCAGGCAGTTGGCTTTAGCCCAGGAGTTCAAGACCAGTCCGAGCAACATGGTGAAACCCCGTGCCTGCAAAACAATACAAAAACTAGCTAAGTGTGCTAGAGCACGCCTGTAGTCCCAGCTACTCAGAAGGCTGAGGCGGAAGGACCCCTTGAGCCTGGGAGGTGAAGGTTGCAATAAGCTGAGATCGTGCCACTTGTGCTCCAGCCTGAGCAGCAGAGCAAGACTGTCTCAAAAAAACAAAAAGGCCAACTTTAATATAAGGAGCCCTCCTTCCTGCTGCCACGTTTCTCACAAAAGCATTCCAACTACTAACAGACTTTGGAATGAGCCCAGCTTTGCTGGTGAGTCTTCCCGGGTTGGGCCTTACATTTGGATTCCAGCAAGCCTTCATCAGATTCTTTCTGCCTCAACAGCCTTAATTTCAGTTGACGTGTTTTATAAATATTCTCTCCCAGCCTTTTACTTGCCTTTTAATTTTCTCAAAAGTGACTTTCAAAGAGGAAAACAAGGCTTTCGTTTTGTGAAAGTGCCCTTCATTGATTTTTCTTTTACGGTTCGTCTTTACTGCACTAAGGCGCCTTTGCTCACCAACTGTTTGTTGCTAGTACACAGGGTCAACGGACCCTGTAACTGGCAGTGCTGTGAGTCCTGTATATTAGTACCAGCAGTTTTTTTTTTACAAATTCCTTAGAAATCTTTACACCTTCTTCCCACACCTTTACCGTGGCATCTTCGTGCAAGGACACTCGCATTTCCTGCGTTGCCATCTGACTTTCATCTTGTTTTCTTTGTTTTTCTTGCCCTGTTGCAAGCCCCCCCCCCCGTATCTGGGGCCTCCAGTGCAATAGTGAACAGAAGCAGTGAGAGTATACGTCCTTGTCTTCTTCCCTATCTTAGGAAGCAAGCTGAGGACCCTTTACTATTAAGCGTAATGTACCACTAAACTGTTAAACTTCTCTTAGATGACCTTTATCAGGTTGAGAAAGTTTCTTTTTTCTTTTCTTTTCTTTCCTTTGAGATGGGGTCTTACCCTGAGGCCCAGGCTGGAAGGCAGTGGTGTGATCTGGATCACTGCAGCCTTGACCTCTGGGGCTCAGGTGATTCTCACACCTCGGCCTCCTGAGTAGCTGGGACTACAGGTGCCTCAGAAAAACCCAGGTTAAATTTTTTTTTTTTATATTATGATAGGGGTCTTGCCATGTTGCCCAGGCTGGTCTTGAACCCCTGGACTTAAGACCACCCACCTTGGCCTCCCAAAGTGTTGGGATTACAGGTGTGAGCCACCGTGCCCAGCTGAGAAGATTTCTGTATGCTGTTAGTTTACTGAGTCTTTCTTAGAAACGGAAGTTGAAGTTTATAAAAAATGTGTTTTGTATCTACCAAGATGATCATATGTGTTTTTCTTTTTAGCCTGTTAATATTCTGAATTATACTGATTGATTTTCAAATGTTAAACCAATCTTGTATTGCTGAGATAACCCCCATTTTGACATAATGTCATTCTCTTTATATTTTGCTGGGTTCACTCTGTAAATATTTTTTAAGAATTAGTGCGTCAATTTCATGAGACATATTGGTCTGCAGCTTTCTTCTCCTGTGATGCTGTTTTCCACTTCGGGCATCAGGGTAATGTTAGCCTCAGAAAACGAGGTGAAAAGTTCTCTTCACTTCTATCTTTGGGAAGAGTTTCTGTACAATGGGTACCATATCTATCTTCCTTAAGTGCTTTGGCGGAATTTTCCAGAAAAGCCATCTGGGTCTGGAATTTTCTTTGTGAAAGATTCTTAAACTACAAATGCACTTTCTTTAACAAATATGTGGCTTTTCAGAGATCGGTTAATTCTTTTTTTTTTTTTTTTGAGAAGGAGTTTCGCTCTTGTTACCCAGGCTGGAGTGCAATGGCGCAATCTCGGCTCACCGCAACCTCCGCCTCCTGGGTTCAGGCAATTCTCCTGCCTCAGCCTCCCGAGTAGCTGGGATTACAGGCGCGCACCACCATGCCCAGCTAATTTTTTGTATTTTTAGTAGAGACGGGGTTTCATCTTGTTGACCAGGCTGGTCTCGATCTCTTGACCTCGTGATCCACCCGCCTCGGCCTCCCAAAGTGCTGGGATTACAGGCTTGAGCCACCGCGCCCGGCCACGATCTGCTAATTCTTGGCAGAGCCTCAGTGGTGTGCATGCTTCAGAGATTTTCCGGTTCATCTGGGTTGTCAAATCTGTTGGCAAAAAATTGCTCAGAATATTCATTTGTTATCCTTTTAATGTCTGTGAGTTCCATAATGATGACTCTCATACCCGATATTAGTAATATGTGTTTTCTCTCTTTGCTCCTGATCAATCTGGCCAGAGGTTTAGTCATTTTATGGATTTCTTCAAGAAGCAGCTTTTGTTTTTATTAATTTTTCTGGTGTTTTAATGTTTTCCATTTCACTAATTTCTGTTCTTATCTTTTTCATTTCCTTTCTTCTGCTTAATTTGGATTTTTCTAGTTTCTTAAGGCAAAAGCTGAGCTTAGGCCAGGCGCGGTGGCTCAAGCCTGTAATGCCAGCACTTTGGGAGGCCGAGTGGGTGGATCACGAGGTCAAGAGATCGAGACCATCCTGGTCACCATGGTGAAACCCCGTCTCTACTCAAAATACAAAAATTAGCTGGGCATGGTGGTGCGCACCTGTAATCCCAGCTACTCGGGAGGCTGAGGCAGGAGAATTGCCTGATCCCAGGAGGTGGAGGTTGCGGTGAGCCAAGATCACACCATTGTACTCCAGCCTGGGTAACAAGAGCGAAACTCCGTCTCAAAAAAAAAAAAAAAGCTGAGGTTATTGATTTGAGACTTTCTTCTCTATAACATAAGCATTTCGTGCTGTAACTTCCCTCGAACCACTGCCTTAGCTGCATTTTTATATGCCGTCTTTTCACTGCATTCAACTTAAAACATTTACTAATTTCCATGTGATTTCTTCTTGAGCTCATGGATTACTTAGCAGTTTGTTGTTTAGTGTCCAAAGGTTTGGTGATTTTCTTGGCATCTTTCTGTTATTGATTTCTAGTTTAATTCCATTACGGTCAGAAAACATATTTGGTAGGATGTCAGTTCTTTCAGAATTCACTGAGACTTGTTGATTGCCCAAAACATATTTTATTTTGTTAAATAATTTGTGTTCTCTGAAAAAGAGTGTGTATTCTGCTGTTGTGGGTGGTGTGTTGTGTAAATGTCAAGCTCACCGTTAGTGTTACTCAGATCTTCTGTATCCGGACCGATTTTCTGTCTGCTTCTGTCAATCACTGAGAAAGTGGGGTTGAAGTCTCCAATTACAGTTGTGTATTTGTTAATTTCTCTTTGCAGTTCTGTTGGTTTTTGTATCACATATTAAGGGCACAAAATCTTTGCCTCTATACTTATGTGTAATAGGTTTCATGAATGTATAGTGGGTTTCTTGCAGGCACTATATAATTGGGTCTTGGTTTTTCTTCTAGTTGATAAACTCTGCCTTATAATTGGTGAATTTGCTGTTTTATAATTTATTTATTTATTTATTTATTTATTGAGATGGAGTCTCACTCTGTTGTCCAGGCTGGAGTGCAGTGGCACAATCTTGGCTTACTGCAACCGCCACCTCCTGGGTACAAGCAATTCCCCCGCCTCAGCCTCCCAAGTAGCTGGGACTACAGGCACCTGCCACCACACCTGACTAACTTTTGTATTTTTAGTAGAGATAGGGTTTCACCATGTTGGCCAGGCTGGTCTTGAACTCCTGACCTCATGATCCAGACCGCCTAGGCCTCCCAAAGTGCTGGGGTTACAGGTGTGAGCCACCGCGCCCGGCCACGATTTACATTTTGATTATTAATTTCGTTCAGTTTAATTAGATTGTCTTCATACTTATTTCATTTGGCCTGTTTTTAGTTCCCTTTTTCTCCTTCCTTCCTCCTTTTTGGGTTGAGTATTTATGATTACATCTTACCCTGGTGTTGGCTCATCAGCTGTACTTCTTTGTTTTGTGTGTACATGTGTGCTGTTATTGTTGAATGGTACTTCAGGTATACAATTTCACTTAGGTGTATACATTTAACTCACGTTAGTGGCATACATATTTCACTTATCACACTCTCCCTTCAAATAATATTAGGTTATTTTATGAGCAATATAAGAACCTCACCACAATATACTTTCACCTTCCCCTACCCTAGATTTTGGGTTATTTTGGGTTATTATGTTATTGGTTATTTTGTTATTTTATTTCTACCTGTAAGTCCCAAAATACATTTTTGCTTTAGAAAGTTACATGTCTTGTAAAGAGATCTTTAAAAACATAAAACAAAGCCTTTTATATTTTTCTACATAATAGCCATTTTTGGTATTCTTCATTCTTTGGGGTAGATTCAGATTCCTTCTGGTATAACTTTCCTTCTATTTGAAGGACTCCCTTTCACATTTAATTCTGGGCTGCTGTTGGTGAATTCCCTCTGATTTCAAAGGTCTGAAAAAGGCCCTATTTCACCTCCAGGTTTGAAAGACATTTTCGCTGAGTGATACGTTTTAGGTTGACTTTTTTTTCCTTTCAATAAAGATGTTGCTCCATTTTCTTTTGGCCTGGGTTATTTCCAACATAAAGTCTGTTGTCATTCTTTTCTTTGTTTATCTACGTAACGTGTCTTTTTACTCTGCTTTTACGAGTTTTCAGAATCTGGTTATTAACATGGCTTGGTGTCGTTTTCTTCCTGTTTCTTTTTTTCTGCTTAAGGTTCATTGGGGCTCTTGGATCTGTAGATACATTATTTTCATCAAATTTGGAAGAACATTTGGTTATTGTATCTTCAAATATTCTTTTCTGTTCCCTTCCTCTCTCCCCCGTCCCTAGGACTCAGTTACACACGTGTCAGGCTACTTGGTGTTATCCCACAACTCAATTATCCTCTATTCATTTTCCCCCAGTAATTTTCCACTGTTATATGTTGCATAGTTTCAATTGCCATATCTTTATACTCACTAATCTTTCCTTTTACAGTGTTTAATCTTCTGTTAATCCCATATAATCTGTTGTTAATCTTATCTACTCTAGTGTATTTTTTATCTCGCCCATTTTATTTTTTAACTCTTAAAAGCTCAATTTGGGTCCTTTAAAACATATTCTATTTGTTTCTTTTTCTTTTCTTTTTCATTTTGAAAAGGAGTCTTGCTCTGTCACCCAGGCAGGAGTGCAGTGGTGCGATCTTGGCTTACTGCAACCTCCCCCTCCTGGGTTCAAGCCATTTTCATGCCTCAGCCTCCCAAGTACCTGGGATTGCAAGCATGCACTACTATGCCCAGCTAATTTTATATTTTTAGTAGAGAGTGGTTTTCACCGTCTTGGCCAGGCTGGTCTTGAAATCCTGACCTCAGGTGATCCACCCACCTCAGCCTCCCAAAATGCTGACATTACAGGTGTGAGCCACCATGCCTGGCCTATTTGTTTCTTTTTCATGCCTATGATTTTTGCTACCTTCCCGAACATATACCGATTTTACCAACTCTGTTACTCATTCTACCATCAGATCATTTCTGAGCTGTCTCACTTTTCTTTTCTCATGGCTCACATCTTCTTCCTTCTCTGCATGCCTGGTAACTTTTTGTCGGATGCCAGACGTTGTCATTTTAGTTTGTTAGGTCCTAGAGATTTCCTGTTCCTATAAAGGTTTTGGGCCTTGTTCTAAGACACAGTTGAGTTACTCAGAGACAGTTTGTTCAAGACTTAACTTTTTTGAGACGGAGTTTCGCTCTTGTTACCCAGGCTGGAGTGCAATGGCGCGATCTCGGCTCACCGCAACCTCCGCCTCCTGGGTTCAGGCAATTCTCCCGCCTCAGCCTCCCAAGTAGCTGGGATTACAGGCACGTGCCACCACGCCCAGCTAATTTTTGTATTTTTAGTAGAGACGGGGTTTCACCATGTTGACTGGGATGGTCTCGATCTCTTGACCTAGTGATCCACCCGCCTTGGCCTCCCAAAGTGCTGGGATTACAGGCTTGAGCCACCGTGCCCGGCCCTCAAGACTTACTTTTAAGCTTTGGAGGCAGATCCAGGCCAACCTTCCGTCTAGGGCTAATTTGACCCCATGACCAAGGCAATACCCTTCTGAATGATAGGGTCTATCATTAGGAGGTCTTTCTACTCTGGCCAGTGGGAAGATAAACTGTTTTCATTCCACGGTGTGATTATTCTGCCTCTTCCTTTCTGATTGCCCTTTCCTCAGTGTTGGCATTTTCCCGAAGCTTGTGCACTGATCAGTGCTTAGTTACGGGCTGGAAGAGAAGCCCCCGCAGACCTCTGAGCCTCTTTCTCTTTGTGCAGCATTCTCACCTCTGGTGTTCTCCACTATGAATTGTAGGTGTCCTGTGTTCTCTAACTCTGCGTTCCAGCTCAGAGACATCGTGGGGCTCTCGATTTTCCTTACTGAGAATATAGCCTGGAAATTCTCTCCAGGCCTAGTCAGAGGGTTTGCTTATGTTTGCTTCGAGCTCATTCTTCTGAACTACCTTTCATCCAGTGTCTGAAAACCGTCATTTCATGTGTGTGCGTGTGTGGGGCTGTAAAGTGTAAAGTTGGAGGGTGAATCTGATCCGTGTTACTCAGGTTTACCAGGGAATGGAGGTTCTTAGCTTGACTTCTCAGAGGGAACAGACAGGTGGGCCGCGCCTCCCCTGGCAGTGCTGCTCTGCTCTTCCCTGCTGTCTGGGATGAAGATGTAATAGCTGGAGTTCCGGGATCTTTCTTCGACGAGGAGGTTTCTTGAGTGATGGAAATTACATGCTGAAGATAAGGGAAAAGATAGACGCATGGAAGGAGCCAGGGTTCCTGATGAGCTGCCACCTGAGCCCTGGACGGCTTACCTCCCAAACGAGTTTACTGGAGAAAATAAATCCTTGAGTGTTGAATCCTGTGCTATTCCATGCCTCCTGTTTTGCAGCCGAATCTAATTCTAATGAACGCAGAGCCCCCATACCAAAACAACCTAACTTTTCTTGGCAATGTCCAGCCAGAAAGTGCCCAGGGGATGACGACCCACAGCAGGGGAGCCGTGAAGCTGGTGGGCTCCTGTGATGACCCCTTCCCTTGCTCAGCCAGGACTTGGTGCCAGCAGATGAGCCCAGGACCCCTCCTGCTTCTGCTCTGCCCAGCTTTCTTCCTCCCTGTTGCTTCCCACCTCTGGTTCTGTCTTCCTCCTCTGATTGGTGGCCCCTCTGCAGTTGGCCAGGGCAGCCAATCTTCCTGGCTGTTGTCTTGGCATCTTTCCTCTAACCCCTGACCTGGCCCACAAGTGGACTTTGTTCCCAGTCCTGCCTCCCTTTCCTGCCCTTGCTCCCCAAATACTATGCCAGCCTTGGTCCAGCCCTGCTGGGCCCACACACCTTACCAGGAGCAGTGGTGAAGACAGTGCAGTCTGTAGCCCTGTGGGATGCAGTCCTGGGGTGGGGCAGTGGCGTGAGGGGCGCAGGGGTGGAGCCGTGGGGGCGGTTTGGTGGTAGAGGCGGTGCAGGGAGTCCCAGTGGTGGGATGGGGTGCAGTGCAAGGCTGTGACTTTGGCGTGGATGATGTGACTTCCCTCACACTCCCGCCTCCCGCAGGCTGCTGCTCCCTGGCAAGGGTGGCCTGCCTGTGGAGTGTTGCTGCCTGATACCCTTCCCCTCACCCCCTTGCCTGTCCTTCCATCTTGCTAAGAGAACCCTGATTTGCTCTGATCATCTGGTTTCTTGCAGGTGGCCATGTGGCCACCAAGCCAATCATGGTGACATTGGTCTTGCCAGCAACGGTTCAGGATGGGTATTGAGGTGGCTGGGGCGGGCCCAAGGAGATGGGAGGCAAACACTCCAGGGACTTTGGGGAAAGGTTTTCTCACCCATCAAAGAGACTCACAGGAAAGACACCGTCCTCCCTAAGGGTGTGTGAACATGTGCAGGCAATGTCTGGAACCAAGGGCCACCTTGGGACGTGCGGGATGGAAGCTGAGCAACAAAGGCTGGGAGAGCAGACAATGGAAGGACTGAGTCCCTGATGAAGCCCCCCAGGTGCTGAGATAACCCACCTGAGCCGCTTCCCCTGAAGCAGGCCCTCCTCACCGCTGTGGTGCAGGGACAAGAGTCACCAGCTGCCTGCGTCATCAGGAGGAGGGGACTCCCGGGACAGGCTGTGGTCACGCTATGCACCGAGGAGGGCTTGTTTTCCTTCCTTGAAGTGGGGGGGGGTGGTGGTGGCAAGAAAATATGCGTCCCAGATGGTCCCCACCTCACCCCGGGCACACAGAGGGCTTCAATATTATTTGTAATGTTTCTATATTTTGCACTAAAAAAGGGAAAGAGTTGAAACAATCAGGACAGAATGCGGGTGATTGTCCTTCTGTGTGGCGGGCGCACAGCTGTGCACGCTTTGTTCAGCCTGCTGTTCCAAAATGAAACAAAACGAAGCGCAGAGGCGCCCTCCCCCCGCCCGGCGCCTGGTCTGCAGGCCTGTGGGGCCGCGTGGTGCGCGGAGTGTCCCCTGCTCTGGGTTCAGGACAGGTCCCTGGCTCAGCCCAGCGCCCTCCCCATCCGTGTCCTTGCCAGCGCTGCCAGCTCACGCTCCTCCCTGCAGCCCTCGTGCTTGGAGCAGAGGAGCAGATGGCGGCTCCGAGGGCCACCTGGGCGCCCTAGACGCTTCTCCCTTCCCTGCACCATGGAGGGCCTGTGGACTGCTAGTAGCTCCGGGTGAGGCTGTGGAGGCTGCTGTGGGCCGAGAGCTCGGGGAGCGGGGTCCTGGTCTCCGCAGGGAGGAGGGAACCAAGGGGAAGGGTCCCCAAACAGAGACCTTCGCTTCTCTCCCGAAAGCAGCTTTGCAGCCCCCAGCTCTGCATGTGTTGGGGAAGGGGGATGCTGTCAAGAAATCCAATAACTAGGGGTCCATCTTAATGTTTCGTCTTCAGGGGATGTCCCCATCAGGGCCCCAAAGAGCAGGCGTCAGGCCCAACACATATGCGGTGGCAGGACGCCTCGGCCCACCTCTGCCCAGTGGGTCCCCCATTCCAACCAGTGTCTGTGTCCCCCTCGAGCCTTGCTGCTTGTCTCTCTGCCACTGTCAGAGCCCGAGGAGTTCTCAGCCCGCCTGGGTGCTGAGTCTACGAGGGGACTCAGCAGAGGGCAACTTCAAGCCAGCCCAGAGCAGAGGGGCTGGGGGCTGGGGGGTGGGGGATGGGCTCTGCAGGGCAGGGGGCGGTGGCTCAGAGTGTGGGTGCGAGCAGGTTTGAGGAGGGTAAGTGCGTGTCCGAGGGAGAAAAGGAGCTGGGTTTGCCCTGCTGTGGATCTCAGAAAGTCTCAGTGACTTGGAAGAACCACCTGCCTTCCAGCCTCAGATTCAGCCTCTTGTAAATGGCTGTGATGGAGGACTCGGGGTTCTTGAAAGGAGCGTGAGCGGCCCCGGTGCTTTATTCAGTAAGTGCCGCAGTTCCTGCCTCCGGGGCAGTTGGTCACTGGCTCTGAGTAGCAGGCATTAGAGAGGCCTTGCTGCTGGCTCTAGGCATTTGCTTGGTCTCTGTTTGGGCTTATCCAGGGCCTTATGGCCACCGGGCCACCCATGCGCTGAGCAGCCCACCGCCCTGAAAGCTGGCCTCTGGTGTCCCGTGTATACTATCTTTGTCCTGCACCACCTGCTCCAGCCTGTCAGGAGTGCCGGCATTGCGCTGGCCAAGTGCTGAACGCGTGATGCTATTTCACTATTGTTACAGAACGGAAAAGCCGGCAGTTCTCACTCCCATCCTCCTTGCCAGCGTCTCTGGAAGCACGAATGTGTTAAGTGTGTCAGGCAAAGTTGAGATTTCTAAGCTCCACAAGCCCCGGGCCGCCCAGCCTCCACCTCCCTCCCACGTGCCTCTCTCCCCCGCCACAGCTCCCTGGAGAAGAGCGACTCCCAAGGTCTCCAGGCTTTGCAAAGCGATCATCGTGGGCTGCGTCACCGGGGGTTTTCTTCACACTGAAATTACCCAGAGAGAAGGCGAGAGCCCCTGCGTGTCCTCTGTGGGCGTGCTTGTCAAGTGGGCGCTGGCGGGGTGGGCCCGTGTGTGTGGAAAACGCCCATCTTTTCGCTGCCTCACCTTGCCTCTGCGGCCTGTGGTTATAACCGAGGCCCCTGCCTGCCTGGCCGGCCACTTGGTCATTCAAGGAGCCTCTGTGGTGTCCTCAGGGCGTCACAGTAGCCGAGCCAAGAGTGACTTTGCTGTAGCAATAAGCAGCAAGCCAGCTGAGCTTCCCAGCCTCTTCTTCGTCCCCCACTGGCCCCAGACTAGAAAGCCCTCGTTCTTCCTGTTTGTTCAGTGAATCTCATATTTTACATTCCTGCTCTTGGGACTCAGGAAACCAGGGAGATGCCCTGTTTGTCAGGACTCGTCAGGTTGCAAAAAACAAAGGCCACAACTCCTGGTGGCGTCAACATAAAGGAAATGTATTGGCTTATGTAAAGCAAGAGTTCAGAAGTTTCAGGTAAGGCTTGATCCAGCAGCTCAGAAGACTGTCACCACAGACCCAGCCGTATTCTCTCTCTCTTCATCCTTGGATCCAAATGGTGCCCCAGCATGCCCAGACGCTGCCCTTTTGCTAGTGAAATGTCTGCCTGGACTGCAAACTCATACCCTTAGGTCTCCTCACCACTCCATTCTGGGGCAGAAAGGATCAATTTCGGTAACACTAAACAGTCCTGAAATTGCCTCTTTATTGGCTAAAAGTAGGTCACATGCCCCTTCCCAACCAATCCCTGGAACCAGGGGCAGGAGGTGCTGATTGACTTAAGCCAATCATGGGCACGTTAGAGTGCAGTTAGAGTCCGTTGTGGAGAGCTGAGTCTCAGTTGGCTGGAGAAAGGAGAGGTGACCAAAGAATGTCCACTAGTCACCTAGCCCAGGCAATACACTGTGGCTTACTGAGCTCCTGTGACATACGGGATCTATCTGCTGCGCTCGCTGAGAGAGGAGCACTCTGGGCTTCATCTTCCAGCAAGGAGGCTAAGCTCCCATAGGTGCAGCCACGTCGCCACACAGCCACTCAGCCACGGCCCCACAACTCAAAGGAAATTAAGGTGCCCAGGTCGGTTTCCATTTACAGCAGGGGCTTTGTGCAAGTCCGGAGCTAAAAGCCAGCATGAATTAGATCCTCAGCGTTTCCTGAACTGTGCCCCCTGCCCACCCTGGAGGGCACTGGGGACTTTGGGATTCTCATGCCAGCGCCTGCGTTGTCCTGCTGAGGGCTTCTCTGGCCGTGGACCGGTACTTTGGCTTACAGGCACTGGGCAGGCCGGAAGTGCCAGAGGTAACAGCCCTGGAGCAAATCCTCAACTAACAAGGGGCGGGAGTGGTGGACAAACACCCTGGCTTCCTTGTCCCGCAGTGGACCAGCTCCCAGGTGCTTTCTGCCCCACTGCCTGGAGGGCCCTGGCAGGCTAAGCCCCGGTGTTAACCTGCTCACTTACACCCCCACCCTGTCTCACTTCACCATTCCTGCACATGCGTCCTGGAATCACCTCCTACAGAAGCCACCGGTACCCAAATGCTTGTCTCGGGTTGACTTTGAGGCTTCAAACTAAGACAGCAAGACGGCCTGACCCTTCTGTGTCCAGGTACATTGGGCATCAACTTTTAATTTAACCTCTGCATGAGTGTTCCCTGTGCTGGCTCGGGATCTGGGGGCAGGGCCAGGGGAGGAAGAGAAGGCCCGGTCGTCCAGGTCTAGCTGAGGCCATAGGCCAGCACACAGTACCTGATCTGGTGTTTGAAGGACACTTCCTTACACTCCCTACCTGATGCCTAAATACTCCCTACAGCTTTGCTGCGCCCGTCATCCCACTCCACTTGCACACCCCTAGGGATGGGGAGCTCAGTACCCTTGTCCTAACCAGCTCCATCTATAGAATCCCCTGACTGCTTGAAATGTATCAGCTACTTAACAAATGATGCATATTGAGCTAATGTCTAAACAAAACAATTATTTTGATATCAGATCTCCAAGTGCCTCCTTTTGGAGATAGCCAGAAACACACAATCATACTGGGAACGAAGGGAAGGCTTGCATTTAGGGTGTCTTCCATAATCTAATCTAGTGGGCCAAATCCGGCCACCGTCGGCTTTTGTCCGTCCTGCAAACTAAGAATGGTTTCTACATTTTAAAATGGTTGGAAAAAAAGTAGAATATTTTGTGGCATGTAAAAGTATATAAAAGTCAAGACCCAGTGTGCACAAACCTAGTGCTCCTGGAGCCCAGCCAAGCCCACTGGTTCCCATCCTGTCTGTGGTTACTCTGACATCCTGGCGGCAGAGCTGAGTGTTTGAGACAGAGGTGGCTTGGCTGATAGAGCCTAAAGTATTTATGATCTGGCCCTGAAAAAGTATGCTGGCCCCTGGTCTGACTCACCCTTGCCAGCAATGGGAACCCCCCTTTACCTTTGAGGAAACTGAGGCTCAGTTGGGTCAGAAACTCGGGCAAGGACGTGAGGGGCTCCTGAGCCTAGGATGGGAAGATGACCCCAGAGGCAGGAGACTTCCATCAGCCTGTGCTCAGACCCTCTGAGAGCCGGGTCCTCCCTCCCCTGTCCTCGCTGGTCCTGCTGGGCGCCTCCAGGCTGCGCAGGGTGGGTGCAATCAGAGGCTCATTGATGCGCCGGCTTTCCACGTTAGAGTTGCTTTCCCGAGCAGCTGGTGAAGGCTGAAAAGTGGGTCAAGTCTCGGGACGGGCAGTCTGTTTTTAGCTTTCATTAGGGCTTCATTCATTAATTCCTTCCTTTAATACTTACTGAGCAGCTACTCAGTTCCAGCCCCTGCCCTGGGGACTGAGAACATGGGCAGGGCGCTATGGAGTCGGGATGGGGCTCCCGAGCCAGAAGGAGCCTGGCGTGTGTGGGGCAATTAGAGAAACAAACATAAAGTGGGCGTGTGATCAGGTAGAGAAGTAGCCCCCAGCACCCACGTTCAGTGAGGCAGACCAGTGGAAGGTGAGAAGGTCCCCTGACATCTGAGCGGGCCTGTATGCGGGATGCAGTGGGAGGGAAGGCTTGCCAGGCAGAAGGACCTGAGTGTGCAAAGGTGTGGAGGTGTGAGGGTGGAAGGCACGGCTTAGGCCAGCTGATGCCTGTGTGATGTTGGGGGCTGGGGCCATGCAGGGCGAGGAGGCAGCAGCGGGTGGACATGGGGACGCGGGGTGGGCGGGGAGGAAAGCAGGCCCCATGTGCGGTAGGGGAAAGGGCCCAGTGACGGCTTTGGGATGGGGTCCAGGGTCAGTCCTGCCACTTAGGAAGGTCACCTTGGACCCGCAATGCGGAGGTGGTCCTGAGCCAGGCACTAGGGACAGAAGGAATGGAGGGGACAAGGGTGAGAGAGCCTTGAGTAGAGTGGGTGAGCGGGGGCTGGGCAGCGGCAGGTTGCAGGCTGGGAGGCTCCTGGGGCCCCTTGGAGTGGTTCGATGGCCTCCGAACCCAAGCACTCCTGCTCTCTGCTCCCTCCCCAGGTAGGGGCAGAGGTGGTGGTGCTGGGGTCCTCCAAAGGTGCACCCCCAGCAGCCACCTGCCCTCAGCCTCCCCACCAGGTCCCTCCTCTGCCAGGACCCCTCATCCCAGCCCTGCCACCTTGGAGAGGCTCCCCTTCTGTGATTTGTTTTCTGGCCCACAGTATCCATGCCTTCCTAAGACCCTGCCCCTGGGGACCTGGCAGGCTCATGGATCCCCATCTGATTCTAGATCAAGGCCGGATGCAGGTCCCATCAGAGGACAGCCTGGCATGGTCGTTGCCATAGCCTTCCCCGTGGCACCAGCTGGCGGAGGAGCGTGGGATGCTCAGGTGGGCCTTTGGACCTCTGGGGCTCTGGGCATCCACAGGGCATGTCCTTAAAGCCTCCCCAGAGCCCTGGGTGCATCTGTGCCTTCTCTGCCCCGAGGTGCAGTCCATGCTGCTGTCTGCAGCCCTCCTGCCCTTGATTGTGATGAATGGTTGAGGTGTGTGTGCTCCCTGGAGGCTGGGCCCTGGGGTGCAGTTCCTATCCTCAGCTCCGTGGACCACCCCTCCTGTGTGCCCAGAAGCTGGTAAAGGGGTTACCAGATAGCCAGGGCCACATGGACTTGGGTGACAGGCATTTCTGGGTGACCAGCTGGGTAGAAAATGGGCCACCTGGAGCCAGGCCAAGGAAACAGCCACCCACTGGCTTTGGGTTCCGAACCAGTCCAGGGCGGGGCCCAGGGAGCAGGCGCATGGAGGGAGCGGGTGGGGTAGGTAGAGCAGCGCAGGGGCCATGGTTAGCGGCCGGAGGGGGGCTACTGAGGGGAGTAGGGGCCTGGTGGGGGTGGGTGCCACTGAGCTCTCAGATGACAGTGCCAGTTCCTGCCACGCCTCAAAGCCCCTCCTCATGGTCCTGGGTCCCAGGTGGACTTTTCAGACCCCTCAGGCTGTGCATGGTCCCCTCAGTGGCTGTGAGCCCCGGTTCCTGACACTGCGATGAGGGTCCTGTTGCACAGGGCAGTGGCCCTCAGCCGCCCACTGCGTCTCCCCTCGAACGAGCCGACCTCGCCCATCCCTTTCCACCAGGCTGTTGCTCTGGCTGTGGCCCAGTGCCTTGTTGCTGAGAAATCGCCCTTGTTCCAGCTGTAAACATGTGATTGAGCCTGAATCATCGCCACTGGCTGCCTTGGGGGTAAGTAGAGAGTGTGCGTCAGGGTTTCTAAGTGCTGCTGGGCGGGTGCACCTCAAGGTTGGGACACAGAAGCCTTGGGAAGGCCTGCTCTTGTCTACCTGGCCTCCTGGGGTAGCTGGGGTCCTCCTGGAGTGGGAAGGGCAGCGTGGAGCCCCTGCCTTCACTGCCAGTCTCGGTCAAAGCATCTGGTTTGTGGGAGACACTCGCCAGGCCGTGAGGTGAGCCGCGATGTCGCCCTGGAGAGTGAGGCAGGTGCTAACCCAGGGGACCTCCCAGGGTGGCTAGGCCCTCTGGGGTGCATACCTCTGGAAGACCTTGCCTCAGTTTTCCTCTAGTCACAGGCTGGTGGTTGTCTCAAGAAGTGTCTTGGCCAGGTACGGTGCTCACTCCTGTAATCCCAGCACTTTGGGAGGGCAGGGCAGGAAGATTGCTTGAACTTGGAGGTTCGAGACCAATCTGGGCAACATGACAAAACCCAAAAATACAAAAATTAGCTGGACGTGGTGTTGGCGCCTGTGGTCCCAGCTACTCGGGAGGCTGAGGTACAAGAATCTCTTGAACCTGGGAGGTGGAGGTTGCAGTAAACCGAGATCGCTCCAGCCTGGCAACGAAGCGAGATTCTGTCTAAAAAAAAAATTTAAAAATCAAATTATCTCGGCTGGGCGTGGTGGCTCACGCCTGTAATCCCAGCACTTTGGGAGGCCGAGGCAGGTGGATCATGAGGTCAAGAGATTGAGACCATCCTGGTCAACATGGTGAAACCCGTCTCTACTAAAAATACAAACATTAGCTGGGCATGGTGGCGCGTGCCTGTAATCCCAGCTACCCAGGAGGCTGAGGCAGGAGAATTTCCTGAAGCCAGGAGGTGGAGGTTGCGGTGAGCCGAGATCACGCCATTGCATTCCAGCCTGGGTAACAAGAGCGAAACTCTGTCTCAAAAAAAAAAAAAAAACATCAAATGATCTCTGCAGTGGGTTACTTGGACTGCCCCCTTCACAGGACAGTGAGTGCCCATGGGACCAGCCTTTCAGGTCAATGGGTCCTTCCGTGGGGTAACTGCTCACTATCAAATGGGACCCACTTGAAGATCCACCCTTGGTGCCGAGTCTACCCATCCTTAGCTGTTGTAGATCAAAACCTGTGTCAAAAAATGAATCAGAATGACCATGTGGTCCAGCAATTCCACTTCTGGGTATGTATACACAAAAGAAGGGAAAGCAGGCGTGTACCGACAGATGTTTGCACATCTGTGTTCATAGCAACATTGTTCACCAGGGCTAAGGGGCAGAAACTACGGAGCGTCTGCGGAGGGACGGGTGGATGAACAGAATGTGGTTCATCCACACAGTGGAATATTATTCAGCCTTGAAGGGAAGGAGATTCCCACAGGTTACAGGGTGGACATACCTTGACGCCGTTGTGCCAGGTGAATTGAGCCAGTAACAGAAGAACAAGTCCTGTATGATTCCAATCGGAGGAGGTCCCCAGAGGGGTCAAATGCACTGAGGCAGAAAGTAGAGTGCTTTCCAGGGCCTGGAGGGAGAGGGTAGGGGCGCTGCTTTACAGGTAGAGTCCTGCAGCTTGAGGAACCTGAAAGTGTTCTGGATGTGGCTGCTGAGGACGCTCGCGCAATGTGAACGCATTAATGCCACTGAACTGTACACTTAAAAGTGTTAAAATGGTCTCTTTTTGTTTTGTTTTGTTTTGAGTTTTGCTCTGTCACCAGGCTGGAGTGTAGTGGTGCAACTCAGCTCACTGTGACCTCTGCTCTCGGGTTCAAGCAATTCACGTGCCTCAGCCTCCCAAGTAGATGAGACTACAGGTGTGCACCACCACGCCCAGCTTATCTTTGTAGTTTTGGTTAGAGACGGGCTTTTACCATGCTGGCCAGGATGATCTCGATCTCTTGACCTTGGGATCCGCTGGCCTCGGACTCCCAAAGTGCTGGGATTACAGGCGTGAGCCACCACGCCCAGACCATAAAACAGTACCTTTTATGTTATACGTACTTTACCACAATTTAAAAAAATTCTTTATTTTTATTTTTATTTTTTTGAGATGGAGTCTCACTTTGGCACCCAGGCTGGAGTACAGAGACACAGCCTCAACCCCCCCGGTTCAAGCAATTCTCTTGCCTCAGCTTCCTGAGTAGCTGGGACTACAGGCACCTGCCACCATGCCCAGCTAATTTTTGTATTTTTAGTAGAGATGGGTTTTCATCATGTTGGCCAGGATGCTCTTGAACTACTGACCTCAGGTGATCTGCCCGTCTCAGCCTCCCAAACTGCTGGGATTACAGGCATGAGCTACTGTGCCTGGCCAATTTTTAAAAATTGTAAGAGAAAAAAACAAAATAGAAAACCTTTGCTAACCTCCGATATTGAAAGGCCTACTTTGAACTCCAGCCCAGGCCCCCAAGCCCTGTTAAGTGTTAGCCCTGACCTCCCCTCCCCTCCTGCGACCTGATCCAGACCCTTATGCAGTAGCTGGCAGGAGGTAGTCAGCTCCGTCTTGCCTCGGAGCAATGTTGGTCTTTTCCAGGAATAAGCAGCAGTCACATGGCTATGCACTGGGATACTGTGGCCTGGGATTTCCATGGAGAACCTGTTATCTGAGTCAAGACTGCCCAAGAGGTCACCTGTCTGCCCTAGGGCATTGGGTACCACATCCCCCAAAAAATCCCCTGTGATTGTGCCAGCAAGTCCTTGTGCGTTTGCTCTGTGTGGAGGTTGGCCAGACATACGAGAAGACGCAGGGTTGAAGAACCAGCTGGAGTGGACGGGGCTGCAGAAGAAAGATGGGGTGCACAATGTTGGGGGACCCTGGACAGCATCTGTGTATGTAACTGCTGCTCCTGACATCTGGAAGCTTCCACAGGCCCACGGAGTAATGGCCAGCGGCACACACGGATGTGGCTGTGCTTGATTGGCTGGGTGTAGAAAAGAGTTTCGCCTTGCCCAGAAGGAGTTCAGGTCTTTGCTTTCAACTCCTGGGAGGTGACCTCTGGGCCCCTGGAATGTCTTCTAAGAGCGTCTTCTCCCTGCAAGCTTTTGGGCCTGACCAGCAAATCTAACAAGGTGATTTGAGGCGGGCAATTTGAGTCCCATGGGAGCACGTGTCAGCTAGACGTCCGGAGGGGCTGTTGACGGGGGTCAGCCAGGTAGATGCTTGACCCCAGAGACTCCAGGGAAGATCCTGAGCTGAATGTCAAGGCTTGGGAGAGCTTCCCCACTCAACAAAACTCCATGTCATAGGAAGCAACGTTGCCCGTGATGCCACGGGGAGAAGACGATGGGAAGCTCCATGTCTGGAGCTTTCCTGAACTCTGCCATATACACCTCCTCTCTCGATGGAGTCTAATCTGTATCCGTTCCCTTTCATCAGCTCACTGTGAGCATAGCAGCTTCCGGCGAGTTCTGTGAGTGCTTCCATCAAATTCTGAAAATGAAGCATGGTCTTGGGAATCTCCAAATCTGCAGGTGGTGTCAGAAGTGAGGGTGCCTTGTGGCCTGTGACTCTCTGACTCTCTCACAGTGACTCTCTGACTGGCAGATGCCCAAGCAGAGCTGGATATGTTGGCGAGCACCTTCCTGGGCAGGATTTTGAGAAAGAGCGGTTGATGTCTGTCCCCTCTTATAGGTTATTCTTGTGTAGTTCAGAGGGCGGGGGAGAGAGAGAGAGAGTCCCTGCCTCAGCTCAGGACTCTGACTGGGTAGCTGCTTCCTGGCAGATTGGCGCTAGGGTGCCACCCCAGAAAGATGGATGAGGGAAAAGGGGAGTGGGGGAGGGTTCGCACAGGAGCACGTAGGAGAAGCACGGCCTTTGTTCTGTCTCCTGGGATGACTTCAGAGGCTGCCTGAAAACTCTCATGCGGAGCATGTGTATGGGCAGTGGAGGGAGAAGAAATGATTTGAAACTCCTGCCCCCCATTGGTCAAAGCCTCTGGGGTGATCCCTAGCCTCCAGAGCAACCGGAGTGAGGGATGCTGGTTCCCCGAGGTCTGCGTGGGAGGGAGGCAGCCGGGGTGAGAAGCTGCAGATTTGCAGAGACATGGCAGGCTGGCCTGGGCAGGGTTTCCAGGGCGAGAACCCCTAGGAGCACCCGGGGTCCTTCCAGCTGTCGGACTTCTTGAATGAATAGCCAACATACCCTTCTCTCGAGTAACAGAGGAGCCTTAAAGATGTTGGTCCCTGGGATGGAACCGGAACCAGGAGAGTGAGCTAAAACAAAGACCGGCCTTATGGAGGGCGGCTTTTCGAAAGCCTCGCTTGTTTGGGAACCTTGTTAAAATAACACTGTTGGAAAGCTAAGACAAGAGTTCGCTTGTGCAAACCACAGGGAGTTTCAATCGGTGTGCCGGCTTGCGCCCACCAGCTCAGCACGTGCTCGGAACCAGAGGTCAGGCTCTGGAGGGTTCTCTGCTGGGGTGGCATGAACGAGGCCTTGGTACAGAAGCAGAACCCACCCCTACTCTGTGGCTTCTCTGAAGGACAGTAGCAGGCTCCAGGGCCCTGAGTGGGGCACTGATCAAACACTTGGGTCCTTCCTAGGATCTTTTTCACGGGCTGCTCCCTCTTTAATCACGCTTAGTTCTCATGGGCATCTCTGCCCCTCTGAAAGAAGAGGCTGCCTCCTGCCCACCCTGCCCTAGGCAGTAGCAGCCAGGGGCCTGGAATGGGGAGGGAGCTGCCCCTGGCGAGGAGGGTCTTTTCCTCCAAGCAGCTGCGGCTGGCTGCCCAGAGCTTTCTGGAGAAGTAGGATCAGAGCTGTGGCTTTGATGGGGTTTTCTCTGCCCTGGGGCAGGAGTGAGAAAAATGAGGAAGTGAGGTCACTGCTCCCCTTCCTGGAAGGAGACCGGGGAAAGCCTGATAATCTTTTGGCTCAAATCCTCTTTGTGAGAAAGTATTGTGAGTCCAGAAAGGACAGGGCACCATCTGACTTCAAAGGTGATTGGACACTGGGTGCCACTCCTCAGAGCCTCCCTAGTTTCTGCGGCCTGGGGAGGGTGGTGGGGGTCGGTGGCAGCACGAGCTGACACCTCCTGGCAAATGCTGCCTTCTTTATCATGGTACCCGGAAAATCAATGGTGGTAACAGGAGCAGTTCCCGGCAGCCAGGCTCACCGCTACTCTCACGATCCCCGTTAAGCCTCGCCGCAGCCCTTATGCTCACTTCCAAATGCACCGCGCGCTAAAAACTGGGAACGTTTTCCTAAGCTTGGCGGCACAGCCCAGTGTGATCCGACACCAGGCTGTTCGTGGTCCTCACTGACCCTCGGAGTGAATATGCACAGAGCGCACTGGGAGATACGGATGTTTGCTTGGGAGGTGCTTCCCGGCCGCTGGGGGCTAGGGTGTGATACATGCTCTAAGTGCCACATCACCTTTCTGAGAGCCACACAACTTGAATTTCTAGAAGGCTTCTGCCTTGGGGGTTCCGGGTAAGGGACTCGGGACCTATCTTCGCCTTATTTTATAGACGGGTCGTTTGAAGGGTTGGAATCAGAAAGGGAAACCTAGCTGGGGGGTTTGCTCCCAACTCCGTGAGGCCTGAGGCCCGGGCACTTTGCAGGCCGCCCATGCAGAACCCGGGCTGGCTCTGAGGCCCAGGCTCCGTCTGCTCCGGTGTTGTCTGGATCTGCAGAGCCTTCAGGAGGGCACGGGTATGTCCAGTTCATGCAGTGCCACCACCGTCCCATTTGCCGTGATGATCTTGCCTGAGCCTCACAGTCGTGGGAGTGGGTGGCATCGCCCCCATTTTACAGGGACACCCAGGACCCTGGTGACAGGCTCACAGGTAACCCGACTGGAGGGGGAAGTTGGGGCTCCAGGCTTTGCCCAAGGTTTGCAGGAGTTTCCCTTACACCCCAGGAGGCAGGCGTGACTTATTAAGCGATACTAGCTTGGAAGCTGCTAGAGATCTAGAGATGGGACTGACCTGAGCCCTGTCCCCAGGGAGCCTCCCAGTCTAGTTCAGGAGTAGTGCTGCCGCAGGCCAGGGGCAGAGATCGTCTAACGAAGCACATCTCCAGGGACCCTCCAAGGGCCATGACCCCAGGGGACCCTAGCTGGATGCTGGGGTGCCTGTGGCCTCTCCCCTGTGCACTTTCTCTGCAGCCCTGAGCCCTGAAGGAAAAGCTGGTGCAAGGAGGCCCTGCCTGGGAGGGTGGAAAGGAAGCAGCTATGGTGGGCGCTGTCTTGGCAGGAGCTATCAGCACTCTGGCTTCCAGGCCCCCTTGCAATTTAGGGGAAAGGCTGGGACTGGCTTTCTGCAAGTGCTAATTTTCAGCTCTTGCATTCATGTGGAACCTAAAAATTAATTAGCTCCGACATGAGCTCCAGCCTGAGTGCATTAAAAAGGATCCTTGTCAGGAAAACTTCACCCTGTGGTTGGCGGGAGGCTGGCAGCTGGAAGTCAGGTCTATGGAGAGGGAATGGTGCAGGGGCTCAGCGAGGGCAGGCCCTACTTGCCCCTAACCCTTCAGCCCTTGCCTGCCTCCCTGAGAAAACGGGTGCTTCCAAAGCCCGTTGCCATCCTGTAGGTGTCCCTGCGTGTGGACTTAACGCCAGGCTTTGAGGAGTCCTGGGCTACGCAGTAAGAAGCCCTGGAGGATGTGGTTTGGACGGGATGTCAGAGAAGGCCCATTTAAGGTGACTTAGTGACATTTAAGGAGGAACTCACTGTAGGAGTTAGCCAGGCAGGGGACAGAGGGAACAGCTTTCCAGGCAGGGGAACAACCCTTGCAAATAGCCTGAGTTGAAAAAGAGCTTGGCAGAGAACCACAGTGTCTGGAGCACAGTGAATGCAGTGGAGTGTGGTGGAGACCTGAAGTGGCAAGGGACAGTCTAGACCGGGCTTTGGATGCCGGCAAGGAGAGTTTGATCTTTATTCTAAGAACTACCGGGATCTAGAAGAGTTTGGGCAGGGAGAAGACTGGCCCAGGTACCTTCCAAAAAGACTCCCCCTCCACTGCTCTCTCCAAAGAGGGAGGAATCCTCCCAGCCCCTTCCCTGCCCCCGACAGCATCTAGCTCCACTGCCATCATCACTGTGGGTAATTGCTAGGTGTGCCGGGCAAGCACTTTCTCTTCTGCTGAGCCTGCAGCGGGCAGGCGATAATCACAGCTGTCACCATCCTCCCTCCAGCCAGCCTCCACCCCCCCACCCCCGTCCCCATATCCTTTATTTGGCAGAGCCCGGAGGAGACTGCATAAAGGCTCAGGACCAAAGGACTGAGAGAGTCCTCAGAGGCTGCTGAAGAGGGGACAGGCAGCAGGCCAGTCCTTCCAAACACAATAAATAATGCTGCTGTCGTTTATAAGAAGGATGATAAGGAGCCAGCATTTGCCAAGCCTCTGCTTTGCTCAGGTACAATTATGTGAAGTTCCTCACTGAATGTTCTTCTTCTTATTATTATTTTTTTTTTTTGGTGACAGAGTTCTGCTTTTGTTACCGAGGCTGGAGTGCAGTGGCGCGATCTTGGCTCGCTGCAATCTCTGCCTCCTGGGTTCAGGTGATTCTCCTACCTCAGCCTCCTGAGTAGCTGGGATTACAGGTGTGTGTCATCATGCCTGGCTAACTTTTTTTGTATTTTAGTGTCAATGGGGTTTCACCATGTTGACCAGGCTGGTCTTGAATTCCTGACTTGAGGTGATCCACCTGCCTCAGCCTCCCAAAGTGCTGTGATTATAGGCGTGAGCCACCGTGCCCGGCCTAATCTTTTAAAATTTGTAATCTTTGGGGTTCGTTGTTGGGGTATATATTTATGGGGTATATATTATGAAATGTTTTGATACAGGCATGCAATGCATAATAATCCCATCAGCCTCATTCAGTCTTTTACTTCAACCTTATGGGATGGAGACGGTTATGAGCCCATTTTATAGAGCAAGAAATGGAGGTGTGGAGAGGCAGAGTGACTTGCGGAAGCTCCCACAGCAGGGTGGCACATGGCACTACACCAGGGCGTATACCTCAGCACGACCTCCCTTCACCCTCAGTCCGCAAAGGTTTCTTGGTACCCACTAGCACTGGGTTGGGGGGATCTGTCCCAGTATGTTGGCCACACCCCCAGCACCCACTAGGGGCAGCCCTAAGAAGGCCGGGTGACCACAGCCCCAGCTGATTGGTCCAAGGTAGACACACCCCTGGAGGGCAGCCAGTCCATGTGGCAGGGTGTGGCGTGCAAAGATGAATGGGACCAATCAGATGTTCTCTCTCAGGCGGGGCACCGAAGCAGAGAGAAGGAGCCTGGCCTGGGATGGTGCCTCTGAAAGGGCCAATGCACAGAAACAGGCGGAGAGGCAGTGATGTCCAAGGAGGCCCAAGGCACAAAGCAGAAGCCAGACTTCAAGGCAGAGGGAGGAGAGGAAGAGGCTGACCCAGAGGGGGCCCATCACCGTGGACCCAGAATGACTCCCCTCTTGCTCCCTCCCTGGCTGGGCTGTCCAGCTTGACCGGGTCCTGTGTGGGTCTCCTCTCCCTGAAGGTGGGGCCAACAGGATGTGAGCGGAAGTCCCAGAACAGCTCCTGCAAGGGACCGGTTCAGCCCTGGCAGGCACCACCTTGCCCTTCCTCTTCCCCCTCCTCCTGCTGGAATGAGGAGGTGGCAGCTGAAGTCATCCTGGGAGCATGAGACCACCTCGGGGACAGCTATCATGCCCCGTCGATAAACAAGGAGACATCCGGCTGCCTCCCCACCAGCCCTGCCTCCTGGCCTGCAGACTTGTGAGGTGAGAGAGCCTGTGACGCTTATCTCTGGACCCTGTAACCGGCAGCTGGAGGCAGCTCCTCGCTGAGTGCTGTGCCTGATGTCTCTATCATAGCTCCCTTGATACACAGCAACTACGGATTCTGCCCCTGCGCTCTAAAGAGTAGCACAGGACCCTGGTACTGGCGCCCTGAGGAAGGGATGTTCGGCCTCATCTTCGGTCCGTCAACCGTGTGTCTTATCCTCAGGATGAAAGGGAGATAAGAATGAATCCGCAAGGTCGCAGATCAAATGCAGAATGTGGATAGGGAGGGCTACCGGTACAGAGCAAGCTCAGTGGAGGTCATTCACCACTGATGCCTAAGAATCCCAGTGCATCCGTCTCTGACCTACAGACCTCACTGCCCGCTTCCCGGCCTGACCTCCCATCACTAGCTGTACCATGTCTAAGTGGTGGGGGCATAGGTTTCTGTTTGGGGGTTTCACGTATATTTTAAACGTTGCCTTTACACTGATCAAGAAAAATCCGCCGAGTGAAGAAATGATTACTTGCCCCCCCAGAGCTGGTGAGAAGGGGCAAGCGGATTGATTATCTGCTGCCGGCGGGCTCCTCTGTGCCGCTGTGGTATGTCTGTTGATGCCAGGGCAGCCGGAGTGCCGGGTGGCTAGGGCAGCCATAGGCTAGGCTGTGATGCCGCCACCCAGGTGGAGGATATGGGGTGGCAGGTCTGGCTGGCTGCATTGCTTTTGGCCAAAGGCCTTCTCAAGACCACTGGGGAGGGTCGGAGTTCAGGGAAGTGAACATGTTTTGTTTTTCAGGGGTGATTTAATGAGAGAAAACTCAGTGCATCTTGGGTTTGTTTAGCTGTGGAGCCAACAAGGACAGCAGCCCTGCTTCCTGACCGCCACATCAGGCATGAATGGACCACGCTGGGGACCAGCTGCAGCTAACCCATTGTGACTCTGACGCTGTGACAGCCTGTAAGTTCTCAGGAAAAGGGGGACCTCAGAGGCTATTTAGAATGATAGAAAATGAAGGCACCTGCATGTTTTTCATGCCAAGTTTGTGCATGCCTTTTCTACATCACTGTGGGCAGGTGTCCTGGTGGGCCATAGCAGCTGCCTCTTCCAGGAAGCCCTCCCTGATGTGCCTTCCAAGACTCCTGTGGCTCACTCCTTCCTGCCTCTGCTGCTCAGTCCCAGCTTCTGGGTGTTGGGTGCCTGCATGTCTGGCTCAGCCTGTCCCAGCAGACTATGATCCCCCACTGTCCAATTCAGTTCTGTATCCCCAAAACCTGTTTACTTACAAACCGGCTGGAGGAACCAAATTTGACCGCCCATACCTCCCAGGAAGCCCCCTGGTTCCAGCCTCTGCACTTTTCCTCCAGCTGTAGCCTTCACCTGGGATGCTGTTCCTGAGTCTTGGCCTCCTCAAATCTAACTCATTTTCAAGGACTAGGGAGGTCATCTCCTTGAGGCTGACTTCCTTGCAGCTGTAGGGTAATGGCTCCACCGTGGCTCTCTGGCAACCTGTACTTCTCCATGTAGGCCACATACACACAGTTCAACTGTACCTGCTCTAAGCCTTGGCAGAAAGCCAGGAGAGCATGGGTGCTTGCGGGGAGCTGCCCAGCGCCCACTCATCTTCCTCCTCCCTTCTTCCAGGCTGGCGGGCAGCAGGCCAGGTCCCATCCCTCCCTGTTTCCGATGAAGCATGAGGCCTTCTGCTTGCCCCGTGGGGTAGAGCTGCAGGCTACAAAGCTGCTTCCCCGCACAGGTAGCAGGCTCCTTGGCAATGGGCTGTCTGGCATCTACACGGCAGTCACCTGGCCCCTTTTGCTTTTGTGTTGCCCAGTGCCACCAGCTCTCCTGCTTTTGTGATGTATGTCGTCCATGATCTGAATCTAAGAAAGAACCCTTTGATTCTTTGCCACTGGGTCTCTCAGCTTCACCTCTGGACACATCCTGCTCCCTCTTCTGGGATCCCAGCACACAGTGCTTGCATCTGCTCCTCACTTTGTGACACTCCACGTCTAGGAATCCCAATGACATAATCATGGTGAACCACAGAAACTCCAAGGCTAGGATGGTGGTGGTCTCTGTCTCATGCCTCTTAGGACAGGTTCTGCAGGAACGATAATCATACTGACGGCCACGTGGGAAAGCTGAGGATGCGCCAGGTGCTGGAGTCTGAAGTGCAGCCCTGGGGGCTGGTACCATCACCATTTCCATTTCTCGAGCATGGCAATGGATATGCAGCGGGGCTTGATAACTTGCCCAGGGCATGCAGCAGTGAGTGGGTGAGTGAGTGATGGAGAAGGGATTTGGGCTCAAGAGGTGTGGCTTTGAACCCACACTTGACTGCCGTGTGTGTCCATCATATGCTGGACTTTTTGGCTGATTCTGAATCCCTCTTTCATGAAACTGGATGTTGACCCTTGTCAACAGACAGACCCTGTCTCCAAATTCCATCCCACTGGGGATTAGTACTTCAACGCATGAACTTTGAGGGGGACACAAACATTCAGTCTGCTCTTAAGGTCTGCCTTCTTGCTGTATTTTCAATGGTGGGCACACACCCACACACATATACACACACACATATACACATTCACACACAAATACACACACAAACACAAATACGCACACATATACACATACACACATCTACACACATACACAAACACATATGCACATACATATACACACATACACAAATACACACACAATCATATCCATTCATACATGCACACACACACATATACACATACACACATCTACACACATACACAAACATACGCACATACATATATACATGCATACACAAATACACACACATTCATATCCACACATACACATATGCACACAAGTACACACATACACACACGTATACACACAGGTACACACATATACACATATACACACATATACACATGGGTACACATATGCACATATATACACACATACGCATATATACACACATGTACACACAAATACACACATGCACACACATATACACACAGGTACATACATATACACATATACACATGTACACACAAATACACATATGCACACACACTACACACATGTGCACACATATACACAAACACAAATGTACACATGCACACATACACACTGGGTGGTGGGGTTGGGGGAGAATGCTTTCTGGTCGTTTTCTGAGGGCGCAGATCCTGTCATGAAAGCTTCATCCTCATCACTTCATCGGAACGTAATTACCACCCAGGACGCCATCTCCAAATCCTGTCCCCTCAGGATCAGGGCTTCAGCATAGAAATCTGGGGGGACACAGTTGTTCAGGTCACAGCAGCCCCATCGCCAGTGCTTTGCGCTGCCTGAGTTTTATTTTTGGCTTGGATTGGCTCCCAGATGTTCCCCAAGAAGGACACAAAGGATAAGCGTGAAAAAATACACGTCGTAGGCACTGTTACTCCACCGTACGGATGAGGACCTGAGACTCAGAGGCTGGGCAACCTGCTCAGACTCACACAGCAGGTGTGCAGAAAAAAGACAAGAAGCAAAGTCCAAGGCTCACTGCCTCTCATCTCCTGGATGCCCCCGGAGTTCGCCACCGTGGCCCACTCACTGCATTCCCGATTTGGGGAAGGAGCCACAGAGAAGAGGTGGCTTGGCTGGCTGTCAGTATCTGCTGGCCTTGGAAGAGGTGCTAAAAGTCTCCCGGACCTTTCAGCGTTGAGGCCCTGTGAAGGCCCAGGGGGAACGCTCACACCTTTCTCTTTTCCCAGCCTGGAAGGTAGAGAGAGAAAGGTGACAGTGGCCACCGTCAAGCAGGCCATCCAGTGACACTCAGCCAGAAGAGGCCACGGCTCCTGCACAGAGGTTGGCCCAGACCTTTCAATCAAGGAAGAGCCCCTGAGCTACTCTCCCCACCCCGTCTCCCATCGTCCCCACTGGCCTGAGGGCTCCTGCAAGTTTGGAGCCTGTCCTCAGTGGCCAAGTCCCTGATGCCTGCCGGTCTCCGGCCCCTTTACTCCTTCTGCACCCCTCCCGCATCTCCTTCACACAGAGGTCTTCACCTGGAAGCTTCTGTCTCATGCCTCTTAGGACAGGTTCTGCAGGAAGCCCTGAATCGAGGCCCCATGGGCAGGTGCTCGATGAATGGGGTGCTCCAGGGGACAATGGTGAGGAAGCAGGAATCAGGACAGAGAAGGGAGGAGGCCTGGCCAAGGGCGATGACAAGACATCCCTCGAGGACAGCTCCAGCCTGATTCCTGAGCAACGGTGCCCCAGCCCTTCCTGACCCAGCTGGGGCTTTCACGCTCCTGCATGGGTCAGTTGTCAGCTAAGTGCTGCCCCAGAAAGCTGCGGCTGCCCGACCATCCAGCTCTCTGGGACCTTGGCCAACACAGCTTCAGGAGCCGAAGCAGAACCCCTGGGGGAGGCCAGTGAAGCAGAAACTCGCTGAGGCTGGGGAGGGGTACGTGGGATGGAAGGGATCTGCCAGGGCACTGACAGGCTGGGTCTGCTCCAGGGTCCCATAGATGTTCTGCAGGGTTTGGCCAGCCACGTGGAGGTGGCCGGGGTGCCTGCAGTCACAGCCCTCTAGGGTCTGATCATAACTGCAAGGATGAATAGCAACCCTCCCGCTGGCCGGGCCCTGAGGCACCTGCTGCCACATCTGCAGCCAGAGGTGTAGGGTCAGACAGTCTCATGCACCTCTCCACTCCCACTCGGCAGCACCAGAATGGTCCTTGGGCCTGGAACGCTTCCTTTCCCAAGATAAAGGGTCCCTCGAAACCTGTGCGGGGCTTGCTGCTGTGTGTGGGAAGACTTTTTCTTGGTTCAGGCTGTGTCTTCTTTGCCCTGCTTAAATCTGTGTGTCACACAGCATATGGACATTGCTCCCACTGCGGGGAGCAAGAAGGGCCCTCCTGCTGCCACTCAGGAGAGATGACTGCTGGCCAGTGGCCCTGCCCTAGCTGCCACGAGGGATGCACTGGCCGCGGGGACCAGTGGCCATCACTGGAGGCAATCCTACCTTGTGCCTTCTCCATGCGAATAAAGCCTCATTCCAGTCCCAGTAAGCGCCTGACTGCATTTTTCTTGGTGACTCAGAGGCCAAGATGCAGGGTGCCCAGACTTCTACTCCCAGTAGCCAGCAACAGAGTCCCCCTGCTCGACGAAAGGGTCTTATCAGAGACCAGGACTTGGACAGACACCAGGACACCCCCTCCCCAGACCCCATGGCACACTCTTCCCCGGGGTCAGCATCTCCCACCCTGCTGGACAGTTGCCTTCCCGCATATTACTGAGGGTGGTGTGACCTGACAGGCAGGTTCGAAGCGCTGCTCTCCCCAGACCTTCAGCTGTATCCTGGGAGCTCCCGGCTGTCACAGTCTCTGCCCTTGAGCCTTAAAAGAGCTGGCCTTTGTTCTCTGGCCACACCCAATGCTCTTGCAATGCAGCCAACATCCGATTGACCCAGAGCCTTGTGAGCATGGGGAGCAGGTCCCCAGAGCCTTGTGAGCACCTGGAGCAGGTCCCCAGAGCAGACACTTGTGACATATGTAGACCCTCAGGCCCCACCCTCTGAGACCCAAATTCCGCAGGCGCCCGCGGTGACTCCAGTGCAGGGGTCTAGGGGCCTCACTTTGAGATACCCGGAACAGGGGCAAGATGGGAAAGTCATCGAAGACAAAGAAAATGGAGGTAGCCGCCAGGAGGCCTGATCACGAGTGAGGAATTGCAGCCTGGAAGACCAGGACCTTCCAGAAGCAGCTTTCAGAGGAATGAAGAGTCTGGAATTCTCCCCCAGGCCCTACTGAGATCACCCGATGAACTTGGATTCCTCTCAAAGTCTGCACCCTGTAACAGGAGATCACACTTCCTTTTCTGTCATCATGATGTGTTTCTAATCGTTGACCGTGTATAAGGCCACAGAGTGGCCTCAGTAAATATCAACATGCAGATGCTATCCAGGCCTCACTGTCCACCCCGACACAACAATAAGAGAAATAAAACCAAAGACAAAGAAAAAACTCCGAGGCTCTACTACACACATCTTGAGTCAAAGAAGATGTGAGCATTTCAGCAGCAAAATACTTAAAAAATAATGATCTTGAGAATAATACTTACGGGGTATAGACAAAGCAGTAACCACAGGCAAATTCATAACAAATATTTTCAACTGCTGGGTGCAGTGGCTCAGCTGCGCAATATGGGAGGCCAAGGTGGGAGGACCACTTGAGGCCAGGAGTTCACGATCAGCCTTGGAAACATAGTGAGACATTGTCTATACAAAAGAAAACTAAAATTATCTGGGCATGGTGGTGTGCACCGGTAGTCCTAGCTACTAGGGAGGCTGAGGCAGGAGAATTGCTTTGAGCCCAGGAGTTAGAAGCTGCTAATGAGTCATAATGGCACCACTGCACTCTAGCCTAGGTGACAAAGATCTTGATTAAAAAAAAATATATCAGGGCGCTAGGGCAGGTGGATTGCCTGAGCTCTGGAGTTCAAGATCAGCCTGGGTAACACGGTGAAACCCTGTCTCTACTAAAATACAAAAAAGTAGCTGGGCATGCTGGAGGGCACCTGTAATCCCAGCTACTCGGGAGGCTGAGGCAAGAGAATTGTTTGAACCCTGGCAGCAGAAGTTGCAGTGAGCGGAGATCACGCCACTGCATTCCAGCATGGGCGACAGAGTGAAACACTGTCTCAAAAAAAAGAAGACATAAAAGAAACAAATGAACTACATACAAAACCCAAAAGATAGGAGAAGACACAGAAATAGAAATTCAGTTGGAAAACAGGGGAAAGTAGATTTGCTAAACACATTTGAGAGTTAACTCTTCCAAAAACTCATGCATTACCTATTTGGACCATTTCAAGAGCTCTGTTTCACAGATGAGTCCACGGAGGGTGGCCGAAGGGCAGCTGGGCTGCTGAGGAGGTTTTGGGAGCCGGCTGGGAAGGCAGGTCTTTCTGACTCCCACCCTTGCGTTCTCTCCATACAACTCAACACCTCCCTCCCAACCCGTTTTAGTTTCTTGTGGCTGCCAGAAAAAAATTGCCACAAACTGGGAGGCCTCATGGACATGCATTTAGTCCGTGGCTGTTCTGGGCTGGAAGTCCAGAATCAAGGTGCCAGCGGGCCACGCCCCCTCAGAGGCTGCCTGCGACTCTCCCCGCCTCTGTGTGGCTTCCCGAAGCTCCCGGCCTTCCTCCAGTCTTTCTCTGCATTGTCACATGGGCTGCTTCCGGGTGTCTCTCTGTGCCCCTCCTTTTCTTATGAAAACCCGTCATCAGAACGAAGGCCTGTTCAAGCCCAGTGGGACCTCAACTAACCACATCTGTGAGGACCTATTTCCAAATGACAGCACAGTTGCAGCTTCCAGAGGACGTGAGTTTTGGAGGGGCACAATTCAAGTCAATAAACAGCCCGATCAGCATTTGGAACTGAAAACCGCCCCTTCCTTTCACAGTGCAAACTGACCTGTGGATGCTGATGCGTCTCCTGGTGCCCTCCCGCCCCCTCCCTCATGGCTCATCTCCTTATGGGGTCATGTGACACCCACCCCAGTGCGTGGGGCGGGGGAACCACCCCAGGCAGGTGCCTCCCAAGCTGCCTGTGTGTGCTCTCCGTTCCCGGGAGGAGGCAGCCCCCACCTCCTCGCCAGCTTCCAGGTGAGTGGACACACTGTGGCTCCACCATGCCAGCGTTAACTCGGCAAGATGGATTTTTAAACCAAATTGGCCAAAACTGTTGAAGACCTGAAAACAAACCGTAATTATGCGTCTAGAATCTAGTGATGAGCACACAGGGCCATTTTATTTTTGGCAATGCAACACCATGTCTATGCTTTTGGGGGCACTTTCTGAGTGCCCATTTGGGGCTAGGACCTTTTCTTGCCCCGTGTAATTGAGCTCCCTAATAATCCCGTACGGGGGATGTCCTTATCCTCGTTTCATAGACGAGGAAGCAGGGCCCAGATGGGGTAATTGGCTCAGCCTTTGTAGTTCTGAAGTAGCAGAATCCAGCTTCGAACCCAGGACCCTGTGACTTCAATGCCTGTGTTCTTGCCCTCATCCTGCAGGCAGGGCAGGCTGCAGAGGGTTTATTTATCAGGCAGCGAAAGCGGAAGATGTATAGAGTTTAGATTAGCGAGCCAAGCAGGGTGAGCCGTGTTCTTGATAAAACTTGGGCTGATATCACCTGGGGACAGTGCTCTGATCCTGCCCACCTGCCAGCAGCTGCTCCTCATTAGCTGGTCCTCACAGCTGGACGCGGCCGAGTCAAAGTGTGGTTGCAAGAGCTACCCGGGCAGGCCAACTCTAGCCCAGGGCTGGCGTCTCAGCAGCCAGGCGGCTCATCTGAGGCTGGCAGAGGCTTTCTGGAAGTGAGTGCTCAGGGGTGCAGATTGCAGCGCCAGAGCTGAACAGGTGAGCCGGCCGTGGGCTGCAAGCCCTTCAGGAGCCCGCCGTAAACTAGTGACGGAACTTCTTTCAGTCCTGCTGCTGACACTCAGTGCTCCAGCCTGCAGAGAGGACACTGGGGCCTCCATATGTCAGGGACAGGGCAACTGGCAGCAAAGCAGTGGTCCCCTCTGAGGGCAGCTTGGAGACAAGCACTCTTCACAGGGGATCCCAGGCTTCCCTAGCAAGTGAAGTGGGCTGCGCTGTGTTTCCGGGGGCAGTTCCAAGGTCCATCTGTACCAGCAGGTTTGGAGACTGAGGAGCAGTTCTTGGGGACAGTGGGATTTATATTGAGAAAACTCTGACTTGATCTTTTCTCAATGAATTGGAAAATAAACTCCCATTTTTCCATTTTTAATGTTGGCTGAACCCCAACATACTGCAGAAATATGGCTTATTACCTGGGGCGCAGCCTCTCCCCGCTGCTGGCTGAGGGTGGCAAGGGACAGAGACGCCTTCAGAATCCCGTGTGTTTGGTTTACATCTTGGTACTCCAGAAAATGCTTCTCACCTGGTCTCCGTCTGTGATCTCTCTTGACTCCTGTTTTGAACTTTTGGGGCCAAGCCGATATTAAGGTCCAGGGTTGGGCCGGCAGATGGCCCTGAAAAGAAGCAGAAAAGAAGATGGAGGCCGGGCGCGGTGGCTCAAGCCTGTAATCCCAGCACTTTGGGAGGCCGAGGCGGGTGGTTCACAAGGTCAAGAGATCGAGACCTCCTGGTCAACATGGTGAAACCCCATCTCTACTAAAAATACAAAAAATTAGCTGGGCATGGTGGCGCGCGCCTGTAATCCCAGCTACACGGGAGGCTGAGGCAGGAGAATTGCCTGAACCCAGGAGGCGGAGGTTGCGGTGAGCCGAGATCGGGCCATTGCACTCCAGCCTGGGTAACAAGAGCGAAACCCCGTCTCAGAAAAAAAAAAAAAAAAGACGGTGGCCATGGCTGCTCGATGCTCATTGTCTTGGAAACAGAGACGTCCTCTCTGGGACTTGGCAGGGGCTGGAGGGCACCTGGATACCTGGGGCTGGCTGTTCATTCCCTGATCCCAAATCATCTTGCTGCTATCAAATGAGACCAGAGGATCTGTTTGGGGTCACTGGGGAAAGGCGTCACTCTTCCTGAAGTGTGGACTGTGCTGCACATGTGCCAGCAGCCACAGGGGGTGGGCCAGACGTCACCTCCCCTAACACAGACGAGAGGTTCTGGAAATTCACACTGCAATCAGTGGCTCTTCTGTAGAGCAGCAGACTCTGGGGTTACTGTCCCGCCTTGATCACACAAGCACTCCAGCCCTACCTGGAGGTATCTGCATGAGCCTTCCACAGAAACCACCCTCTGTCTCCTTTGGTGGGGTGTTGGCTGGGAAGCTTGAGCGGGTTATTTTGGGGAGAGTCAGGAGACGTGGGAGAGTCGTGTGCTTTGAAGAGTGGGAACTGCTCTGCAGGCGTCTGAGTGACAGGGGCTGTACTTTGCAGATCACCACGATGAAAGGCCACAATTGGCCTCTTGGCTTCTGGAGGTGCAGACGACTCAGAGCTGGGTAATTCTCCAGGGAAATCATCCCCCTGTCATCTCTGCCCCTGCCACCATGTGCCCAGAGAAACCCCTCAACACACACACTCACACATACACTCGTGCACACACACATGCACACACACTCACACACACTCGCGCACACACTCACGCACATACTCACACGTGCACGCACACGCACACTCACATGTGTGCACACTCTCGCGCACACTCATGTGCACACACATTCACGCACATAATCACACGTGCACACACACTCACACACGCACACGCACACTCGCACACGCACAAACTCACACACGCACACACTCACACACAAACACACACACTGCATCCCCTAAGCTGGGGCTTTGTCCTGGTTATGAGCCCTGGAACCAGAATGAGGCAAGCCCATCATTCCACAATGAGGAAACCGAGGGCCAGAGAGGGAAGATGACTTGCCCAACGCTGGGGCCAGAAGGGGCCCAGTGCCTTCCCCCAACCCAGGGCGCCTGCTCCAGGCTCAAGGAGTGATGACCTCCAGGCTGCAGTGATGACCTTCCTTCTGCGTTGAGGGCTGTGGGTGGGGGCTGGAGGCTGCCAGCTGCCCCCGCTCCCCGGTGTTTCCTTGAGGGTCTTCTAGGACTCTTTTGAGCCTGGAGAGAAGGGGTGTGGGGGTCCACAAAGTGCACCAAGCTCCACTATCCCCCAACCAAACGTATGTGCTCCACGGTTCAGGAATGAATTGCATGGGAATTAATGAATACAAGTAAAACTAACAGTAGCCGGCTCCTCGAGCTTTCGCTGGGTGCTGGGTGCTCCGGTGACCTGGGGTGGCCCTCAGGCTCCCCTCCTCCTAGATTCTCCAGGGAAATCATCCCCTTGTCATCTCTGCACCTGCCACCGTGTGCCCAGAGAAACCCCTCAACACACACGCACACACACACTGCATCCCCAAGCTGGGGCATCCGTCGCTCCCCCACTCACTCCCTCACTTCCTCGCTTCCAGGTGGGAAGCTGCCCCTGGTTGGCTCTGCGGCTGGTTGGTGGGACGCGTTCTCTCTCTGTGTCCCGTGCATGGCCACTGAGTGCTCAGAATACCGCTAGTGTGACCGAGGAACTCATGTTGCTTTCTCATTCAATTTTAATACATTTGATTTAAAAGAGCCACCTGGGGCTAGTGGCTCTCGAATTGGACAGCGCAGTTGTAGGTTAGCCAGAAGCCGATGGCCTCTCGCAGCCTCTGCGTGCCAGCCCTGTCCTGGCACGGTCCCCTGCCCTGCGGACACTGGTGCCCTTCCTTCCCGTCTTCTCACTTCAGCTTTGCCAGAGGAGGCTGATAAAAGTACATGTGCTCAGAGGCTGCACAGGGACCTGGCCCGGCCCTCACAAGGTCTGTGGGTCCCACTGCACCTCCAACCCCGTTCTCTGCTCCTTCCGCTGCCCGGCTCCACTGCTGGGTGGTCCTCCGCTCCTCCCGTGTGCACTCCCGCCCCTGCCTCAGGGCCTCTGCACTGGCTGTGCCCTCTGCTCCATGCCCTTTCATTAGACACCACGTGGCTCACTGTTTCTCTTCCTTCCGACTCTGCTCAAATTCCACTTTCTCGGAGAGGCCTTTCCTGACGCCGCGTAAGGGGATGTGCATTAGTGATGCGGCTCCCTCTGTGTCCCCCTTTGGGCAGATGTATTTTCTTCAAAACATTTGCTGCCGCCTGGCATCATACTGCTTTTCAATTCCCTGTTTGTTTTCTGCCCCCCTCACTTGCATGTCAGTTCCGTGAGGACAGAGACCTTTTTCCTTTTGTTCTGTTCAGTGATGCCTCCCAAGCTCCTGGGAGAGCCCTTGGCACACAGTAGGCACTCAATCAATGCTGATGGATGGGGGAAAGATTATCCCAATCAATCATCACCATAACCCAAGGGGAAGGTATCCTTATCGCCAGGCTACAGCTGGGAAATCCGAGGCTGTGGGTGCGCCTTAAATGAGGTGCACTAAAGTGGAAACTCACAGGCATAATCACCACCGCGTCTCAGCCACGACACCGCCTCAAAGCCTCCGTTTCCTCCTCTATAGAATGGGGATAGGCGCCACCTGCCCATGGCGGTGTTGCGAGAATTCAGTGCCAGCTCTTGGGCAGTCAGTGAACGGGACCCCCACTCCGCCTTCTGAGAGAACCTACCTCTGGGTGTCTCTGTAACGTGGCAGGGTCTGGGCCCAGAGGGAACCCACACTAGCCCTGGATTAGGGGGAAGGATTTCCCAACAGTGCAGGACAAGGATGTCCTGGCCAACGCTGCTATGGGCACATGAGAGGAGGGAGGCATGGGGCCCAGCCAGTGGCAATCCCTCCCTCCCTCCCTCATTAATTCCCTCCCTCACTAATTCCCTCCCTCCCTCAATCCCTCCCTCCCTCCCTCCCTCACTCCTTCACTCCCTCCCTCACTAATTCCCTCTCTCATTAATTCCCTCCCTCCCTCACTAATTCCCTCCCTCCCTCCCTCACTCCCTCACTCCCTCCCTCACTCCCTCCCTCACTCACTCCCTCCCTTCCTCCCTCCCTTCCTCCCTCCCTTCCTCCATCC
>CM052655.1:119345127-119421052 GCA_028533165.1 Leontopithecus rosalia
GGCTGGGATGCGGGGGGCTGGGATGCGGGGGGCTGGGACGTGGGGGGCTGGGATGCGGGGGCTGGGACGCGGGGGCTGGGACGTGGGGGGCTGGGATGCGGGCACCACACAGGCAGCATGGGAAGGGCAGGGCAGTCACCCGCGTTTCGTAATCCTTGGACTTGGACAAACAGACACTGGGTACCATGTCAGTATGCCCAAAGCTGGAAAGGCAGCTAGCTCCCTGCCTTCTGGAGACAGGGCTTGGGGGCCCAGACAGGGATTTTGAGGCCTTCAGGCCCCAGCACCATACTCGAGCTCCACATGAGGAGACGCGCTCAGGCTGAGGGTGGGAATTTGGGATGGGATTCGTGCGAGGTGAGGAAAATTGTTTCTAGTTCCCTCTTCATGGGGCCCGAGCTGGGCCCCTGTGTGTACCACTGAGGCAGGCCTGGGCCCAGCTGTGGATGGCTGCCATGCCAGCACTTCCCTGCTGGCTCTGCCAAGCCTTGTCCCCGTGGGGCCGCCCTCCACCCTGGCTCTCCTGTACCGGAGGGGAGGCCCCGGGGTCCAGGAGGCAACTTTTCACGTGGGAAGCCAGACCAAACCACTGGGCTCCATTTTCCTGCTCGAGGGAAACAGAAAACCCGGAACCCATGAGTTGTCATGGGGGACCGAGGGGACAGAGGGGACAGGGCCACCTCAATCCTGTCCTCCAAGACCTGAGACAAAGATGTACAAGGTGCGGGGCAGGCAGCAGGACCAGGTTCACTCCCAGAAGCCCGGGCTTGGTGAACTAGGGGAGCCTGAGGCTTCGGGGCCACCGGAGAGAGAGAGCTGTGACCTCTTTGCACACCTGCTCTGGGCTCAGCTGGGATTCTAGGGACTATCAGCAATTGGAGGGGAGTGTCCCTCCCCACTGAGAGACCTGGAGAAGGACAAGAGCAGACAGCCCTGAAAATGACTCATCCCTGCCCTCCAAGCCTCAGTGCCCTCATCTGTGAAATGGGTATAAGAAGAGTGTCCCTCTTCATAGCGTTGCAAGGATGAAATGAGATAACACATCTAGAGCTGTTAGTGTGGGCGGCCAGGCATGTAGTAAGTGATTAATGGTCACAGTTATTCCTCTTATTATTCATATCCCCAGAGCCTTACCAGACGCCCTTTGGCTTCTTCAAGAACATGCACTGAGCTGGCCTCACTCCGGCGTGGTTTACTTGTGCTTATCTTCACGAGGTCATTGAGAAGAGGCCCGAAGAGGGCGAGGGCCGGTTCTCAGGCTGCCTGCTTCCCTGGCCGGGCTGTTTCCTTCTCCAGGGCCACCTCTGCTAACTCTTCAAAAGAAACAAGGTCATACTCCCTCGTCTAAGCAAGGGAGGAAACCAAAGGCAGCTCTGATATGTCAACTTGGGGAACAAGCTGCCGGCGCGGCTCACGCGCGCTGCTTTCTGCCCGAGCAAATGGCTCTACATGGCGTACTTCAGGCTCTCCTCTTCATGTGCTGGGTGTTTATGATTTTTAAAAAGTGCCTCATCAAAAAAATGCAATAGTGATGTTCCTAACTTAGCAGGCGTTTTAGAAGAGATGAATTATTCACATCAGAGATGAAACCGGGACTGTACACACTGGGCAGCTGAAGCAGTCCCCTCCCCGGGAACTATTTTTATCTTTTCTTAGTCTTTCATCTTGGGAGACACGCAGTTTGCAACGTAAGGGGAGCCCAAGCTGGCAGGATGTCAAACCCTGAAGTACCAGGCATCTTGGAGCCTCTGCCTGCAGTACGAAATCCGAGGAAACTGAAGCGTGGAAAACGGGGCCGCAGAGACGTGAATGAGGACGATTGAGGGACTCTGGGGACTCCCTGTTTCTTACCCTCGGAGGCCTCTCAGAGGGTTCACCATTGTCGACCCAGGGCACCATGAAGCTATCTTGCCCTTTCTTTTCCTGGCATCCAATGACTCCCCACCTAATAATGTGTGGAGCACTTGGGAAGGAGTATGGATTCTACATGGTGCGCATGGAGCAGGCCCTGAGGAAGGAAGGGATGTCGTTATCACAAGACCAGCAGCGTCCCAAACTCCACAGGCCGTGGCAGTCCAGCATCACCACACTCAACCCTTGCCCATTTGCTTTAAAAAGCACCTAGACCCACACTGTCTGAGATAGCAGCCACGAGCCACTGGGTACTGAGCACTTGAAATGCGGTGGGAACCAAACTGAGAGGTGCTGTTAGTGCAGCGGTACTCGGGGCTCCGAAGACTTGGCTCAAAGGGAGAGTGGGAGCTGCCTCGCTAATATTTTTATATGGATCACACATGGAGATAACATTTTGAATACATTGGGCTAAGTAACACTATACTGTTAAAATTAACTTCACCTGGTTGATAGCCAGGTGAAATTTACTTTTCAAAACATGTTGCTAGAAACTGTGAAATTACCTGTGTGGCTCACTTTACGGTTTTATTTATTTATTTATTTATTTTTGAGATGGAGTTTTGCTCTTTTTGCCCAGGCTGAAGTGTAATGGCCTGACCTCAGCTTATTGCACCTCCTGGGTTCAAGTGATTCTCCTGCCTCAGCCTCCTGAGAAGCGGGGATTACAGGCATGTGCCACCATGCTGGGTTAATTTTGTATTTTTGTTTTTTTGTTTTTTTTTGTTTTTTGAGATGGGGTTTCGCTCTGGTTACCCAGGCTGGAGTGCAATGGCGCGATCTCGGCTCACCGCAACCTCCACCTCCTGGGTTCGGGCAATTCTCCTGCCTCAGCCTCCTGAGTAGCTGGGATTACCGGCACGTGGCACCATGCCCAGCTAATTTTTTTTGTATTTTTAGTAGAGACGGGGTTTCACCATGTTGACCAGGCTGGAGTGTAGTGGCACAGTCTTGGCTCATTGTAAACTCTGCCTCTGAGGGTCAAGCGATTCTTTTGCCTCAGCCTCCTGAGTAGCTGGGATTACAGGCATGTGCCACCACACTGGGCTAATTTGTATTTTTAGTAGAGATGGGGTTTTGCCATGTTGGTCAGGCTGGTCTCGAACTCCTGACCTCAGGTGATCTGCCCAGCTCGGCCTCCCAAAATGCTAGGATACAGGTGTGAGCCACATATCCTAGCTCTTTGGGAGGTGCTATGATTTTTTACATTTGGGAGGTGCTGGCCTCATTTTACATTTTTATTGGACAGCACTGCTCTAGAAAGGCAGCTAGGAAGCTAGTAACTAGTGGCTGACTCTTGGTGGCAGCTTTACAAAAGCCTTCCCTCCCTCCTTTTTAAAATAATTTTTCTGTGTTTTCTAAGCTTTGCAGAAATGCCAAAACTAGCCATTCTTGCTTTATATCTGCAAAGGCACAACTACTATTATTTTTAATGACTCTCAGAGCTTGTTGGGAAAGGGACGGAGTTAAGCAGCTTCCCTGAAAGCATCAGTGTCAGCAAATGCTATGAGGAGAGTCGGGGAACAGCAACAGAGTCGGGGGCTCTGAGGACTCCAGAGATTGGAACTGTGGCTCAGGGTTCGAGAGCTCAGGTAGGAAGCAGAACCCCAGTGAGGGGTGACGGGGAAGCTTATCAGTGAAACACAGGAAGCGGCTCCAGTGATGGCTTTGGCCTGGCGGGGTCTTTTCCGGTGTACGTGGCAGGAAGCTGTGCTATTCCTGCTGGACGTCAGCTCCTATCTCTCCTGGGGGGCGGAGGCTTCTCTGGAGTGGGGCCAAGATCGGGAGGCCCAGGAGAGAAATGGGCCTGGGATCTATCTCCCAGTCGACATGATGTTGTAATAGAAACGTAGGCAACAGTCACTTAGTGCTTATAACGGTGCTAGGGGCTGCTTCACATACTTGCCACGTTTCAACTCATCTATTCCTCAGTTGCAGTCTATGAGACAGGAATTACTATTGTCCCCATTCCACAGATGAGAAACAGGTGCAGAGCCGTGGAGGAACCTGCGCTGGATCTCCCGAAGAAAAACACGCCCTTGGGCCGGGCGCGGTGGCTCACGCCTGTAATCCCAGCACTTTGGGAGGCCGAGGCGGGTGGATCACGAGATCAACAGATCGAGACCATCCTGGTCAACATGGTGAAACCCCCGTCTCTACTAAAGATACAAAAAATTAGCCGGGCATGGTGGCACGCGCCTGTAATCCCAGCTACTCGGGAGGCTGAGGCAGGAGAATTGCCTGAACCCAGGAGGCGGAGGTTGCGGTGAGCCGATATCGCGCCATTGCACTCCAGCCTGGGTAACAAGAGCGAAACTCCGTCTCAAAAAAAAAAAAAAAAAAAAAAAAAAAAAAAAAAAGAAAAACACGCCCTTGGTGAGATGAATTTACCCCCTCGGCCACCAGGGGCGCTGTTCGCGCAGCCTGATCTCCAGACCCGCGCTCTCCGACGGAAACCGAGCCTAAGCCACGTTTCCAAAAAGTACACAAGACCAGTGAAATTAGCGTTTTATCTATTTTTAACTCGGCATATCCAAACAGCATCATTTTGACATGTAATCTGCACAACATGTATTAATGAGATACCTTGCATTCTTTTTTGTTAGACTAGGTCTTGAAATCCAACATGTTGCTGGTACTTAAATGCACTTCAGACGGGAGTTCCATTTTAGGCACTCGGTGACCGTATGTGGCTCGTGACTACTGAATTGGACAGTTCAGCCACTAAAATCAGAAAACTAGCCCGGGACGGCGAATTGGTCCATCTAGTCCACCAACCCTGGTTGTGGACGTTGGTGCTTAGAGGCGTGCTGTGATTGATTAGCAATGTCTGCTGTGGACATGGAAGTGGGGCTGTGGGAGCATCTGTGTCTCCTGTATACTGACTGATGGTGAGCCATGCCTGCGCAGTGAAAAGGGACCTCTGTTCCTGTGGGTGGGCATGCACCAAGGGTCATGGTGACTTCCCCCTTCTCTGCCCTCCTGTGGGTTTTACTGTGTGCAGTGGACCAGGCTCCAGGGGTACTGACCCTGGGTTCTGTGTTCACATCCCTGTGCCTCTGTTTTCTGGCTGTGACTCCAGATGAGCCACTATACTTCTGCAAGTCTCAACTTCCACATCTGAAAAATGGGTATAATAACCACTGGGTAGTGGGACTGCTAAATATATGAAGAATTGGCACAGAATAGATGTGGAGTGAGCCATGGCTCCCCATTCTTCCTCCTGCTTCCCCCCAGTCCCGTCAGGACACACTCGAAGTCTGTCCTCACAAAAAACCCTCTCGGGAGGCAGACAGCTCCTTACTGCGCCTGCTTGGCTATCTCTTGGCTCCGTCCAAGGCTGAGTGAGGCCTCCTGCTTGCTGGCTTCCAGCGGTGCCCTTCTGCGAGCCCCTTCTGTGAAGGACAAGGACAGTTTCAGCGCTCAGCAGGCTAGCACAATAGCCCTACCCCTATCTCTGGCTGCACGGCTGGGCTCCAAGTGGGCTCTCACCTATCGTACAGCTGATGACGCTTCTATACTCTGCTGCTCACATGTTTATTTGTTTTTGCTTTTTTTTTTTTTGAGACAGAGTCTTGCTCTGTCACCCAGGCTGGAATGCAGTGGCACGGTCTCGGCTCACTGCAACTTTTGCCTCCCAGGTTCAAGCAATTCTCCTGCCTTAGCCTCCTGAGTAGCTGGGATTACAGGCATGTGCCACAATGCCTGGCTAATTTTTTTTTGTTTTTAGTAGATACGGGGTTTCACCATATCAGCCAGGCTGGTCTTGAACTCCTGACCTTGTGATCCACCTGTCTTGGCCTCCCAAACTGCTGGGATTATAGGTGTGAGCCACTGCGCCTGGCCCTGGTCCCATCTTTTTAAATAACCACCCCCTCTTCCTGGCCTCCCATTAGGACACTGACTCTCCTCCAGCCCAGTCCCATGGCCTGTGCCATTTAGCAACTCTCCCAAGACACCTTGGGCCTCCTTCTGGGGAGGAATTTACATCCAGCAACATCTGGCAGAGAATGAACTGTAAATGGTGAACGCGCTGGCGAGGCAGCAACTCCAATTAGGAAGCAACCAGATTTCTCTAAGTATGACGGGAAAGGAATGCTCTGGCCAACAGAGTTTAATCAGAATGTTTTATGCAAGATGTTTCCCTGACCCTGGCAAATCTTCCCCTTCTTGCTGGAAATTAAACAAATATATTGTCAGCTCGGATTCCGATGAGCGCATAAACAGATGCGGGCCGGTCCCACATGAGGTTGAGGGGTTTCAACGAACTGAGATGAGCAAGGAATGGGCTGGAAGCTCTGCTTTGTCCTCTGGGCTTTTAGCCACTCCTGCTATGTGCTGGGGGCCCCAGCAAAGGCTTTCTGTCTTTTCTGCGGCGTCTCTGCGTACCGCACCCGCAAAGCAACGTTTCTCCTCCTGTGGCCCTGTAGTCTGAATAACATCCTGAGTTCCCTTTAGTTCCAGCTCCTGCCACCCTGTCCATCGAGCATTTGCCCTGCATCTGTCTCCCCTGGCAGGCCATTCTGATGTGTCTTCACAGCCCTGGCATCCGGGACAATGCCTGGCACACAGCGGACCTTGAACAACTGTGAGAGGAAGAGGGAGGGTGGGAGCGTGAAGTCTGGGGACTCTGCCTTCCAGGAGGTTCCGTGATCAAAACCTGACTTGCTTCTGAGTCTGGGGAGCTGAGCTGCAACTCAGCCAGGTTGCAATGCTGTGAGGCACTGACCAGGAAAGTGGGCACTGCCCACTGTTTACTGACCAGGAAAGTGGGCAGAATGGCACTTTCTGCCTTGAGAAGTACTCAAGGCAGCCACTCAGCTGGCACAGATGACGCATGAGCTGGTGGGGGTGGCCGTTGGTGGCTCAAGTTCCATGGGAAGCAACACTCACTGCGCTGAGTGCCTTGGTGGCAGTGTGGGGGAAAGACGTATGGGGACAGAGGGAGGGTGGGAGAAACACCAACGGTTCCATCCCGGGGAGGGTGCTACTGGGCTGGCTCCTGAAGGCCCAGAGAGGTGACTCACCTAAAATCACCCGAAGGAGGTGCTCTCGGGGCAGCCAGGCTTGCCCAGCACCTTCCAAACCTAACGCCTCTGCTTTCCCCCTGCACTTTCCCAGGCGCTGCCGGTAGCGTGTAGACTCATGGACCCTCATCCAGGTCTTCCCGTGGACTGTGGAAGAATCACCTGGAAAACTTTAGAAAATTCCAGTCCCCAGCCCAGCCTCAGAGGTTCTCATTCAGGCACAGCAGGATGGCCCCTGCCTTGGGGTTTGGAACAAGCTGCCCAGGTGTAGGCCATCCATTTAGCAAATGCCTGTAAATGGTGGTGCTTTAGTGACTTGAGGACTCGGGCATCCGGACAGACAGAGTGGGTGAGGGACAGAGCTGGCGTGGCTGAGCCCTGCTCTCCACTCTCCAGCCCTTCCCACTGTGTTCACCTGGGGCCAGCCAGAGATTTCCATTACACAGGGAAGGAATGCGCTGTGCTCAGGGACACCTCCCCCACGGATCCCCACCCCAGGCCCAGAGTGCTGCCTGGCCCCTGCCGCAGAGATGCCGTGTTTTCCTTTCTCTTTGAGTTGGTCCTGTTATCTCAACAGTCTTGGCTTTCTGGGTGAAGGTCAGCAGCCATCCAGGCAGGCATTGCAGAGTGATGGATTCTAAGGTCAGACAGGCTGGTGCCGTCCTTATGTTATTGACAAAGAAGAAAAAGAGCTCAGGGTCAGAGTGGACCCCATCATCATTCTGGCTTTGGAGGTGTGAGACTGTGCCTCTCCTCCTCATGAGACACAGGGAAGAACTCGGGGGGATAAATAGAGACTATGCCAATAGTTCTCAGACAGTCTTGACCTGCATCCCCAGGTGTCCAGGGGGTTGTGAGGTGTGTGGGGCTGGTGAAAAATGCTGAGGTCGCCCTCATGCCTCCCAAGCCTACCTCAGGCATCTTGGAGAGGGGCTGCAGAGAGCTGACTCCTCAGGGGAGCACATGAGGTAGCCCCAGCCCTCAGCCTTCACTCCGCTGGCCCTACCTCTCCCAGGCTCGTGGCACCGTCTCTCCAGCCACCCGCGTGACTGTGGCCACCATCAGCCATGACAGCACATGGCTGTCAGGGAGGCGAGTGAGGTTTGAGTCTCTTCATTTTACAGATGAGGAACGTGAGCTTGGGGAGGCAAAGAACAAAGCCACCAAACTTCACCTCTACCAGGAGGATGACGTCATCCCCATTTCTCAGATGAGGAAACTGAGGCTCGGAGAGATGCAGTGACCCACCAAGGCTGGGGGCAGGAACGCTGGCCCTCAGCACCCACCGTGGGCCCCACATTACCCTGGCAGCTTGTGTGGCCCCAGCCCTCCTGGACTATTTTGATCTATTTTGTGCATTTGGGGCACGTGTGTGAGGGCATGTTTGGAGAACTATGCTTTATAGCAAGAAGGTTTGAATTCACTGACTCAGCCTTTCAGCATAGGAGGGAGGCTGAGGCTGGAGAGGGCGAGGCTGGAGCCTGGCCCATGTGAAGGACTGGGAGCCTCCCTGGGAAGCAGAGGGTCTGGGCAGGGCATGGATGGCCACACAGTTATTAAGAAGGGGTGGCTGGGCACCCTGCCCGAAATGTCCTCAGTCACCCACTCACGTCCCAGGAACAAATTCTCCAGGCCTCCCGAGGAGCATTCATTAGCCACACGCACAGATGGAGAGCAGCGGCGCCTGGGAGGCAGGAAGTGGCCCCTCACTCCTCGCCAGCGGATCCAGTGTTCCCTGGCCGGGCCGACATGGGTATTAGCTCTCTCTCGTCCCCTAAACTCTGATGCCTGGTCTCATCTCGAAAAGGCTGTCCCTGAGGCAGTGCCAGGCAGCTGGGCTCTCACAGAGGGGGCCGCTTGGCCTCAGGACCCGCAGCAGCCATGGCCAGATCTTCCCAGAGCCCATCCGGCCTGCCCCGACCACACCTGGGACACCATCATGCACGGTGGGCCTGGGCCGGTGGCTTGCCCAGGACTAACTCAGTGGCGTTGGAGGCATGGGAAAGGGCAAGGTCTCTGGCCTCCTGGATGGAGTTTAGAGACAAGGAGTGCCAAGAGCCCTGGCCAGTGTGGGGGAGAGGCACAGAGAAGACAAAGCACAGACAGACCAAGGTGCACAGGGGCAGTGTCGAGGGGTGGGCACGGAGGAAGCTTCTGGAATTAGGCTGGGGAAGGGAGGGGGGTCAACGGCTGGCTCTTCAAGAGACCCTGCTATAGCTGATTCGTAAGGCACGGACCCTCCAGCAGCCTCCTACCTGCACGCACATACACACGTGTTCACATCATACGCCCTCACGCACACCCGCGCACACTCTTCTGTTTCCCATGTACACACAGGCCCAGGCCATTGCCCTGGGATGATTGGGCTGTGTCCAGAGCCATGTGGCAGTCCAGTTAGCACACGTCAGGGAGGCGGGCAGGCTTCCTGGTGCACAGCCCTGGAGGCGGCCCTCCCTGGGCTGGAACGCCTTGGAAACCCTGCCCTGCACCCAGGCTTGACGAGGCCTTCCCTGGGGCAGCACAGGATGGGCCCGGGAGAGCTGAGCTGGCCGAAGCGATGCCCACTTCTCTGTGGTCTGCTCCATTCGTCTGGGCTGGGTCTCAGGATGCCCATCCTCCCGGGTGTCCTGTGTCCTGAGGCTCCTAGGGCTCAGGTTCCTGCCTCTCTGCATCCAGGGGACGCAGTGGCCCCTGAGGAGGGGCTCTGACTGGGGGTCTGGCTGTGGCCAATGCTTTGCTTGATTCCCACCGGGGGCCGCCAGCCTCGGCACGCTTGTCCTTCCGCACCGGCATCTCCTCTGCACCCAGGTCGTGGCAAGTCAGTCTCAGGAACTGGCTGCACAGGCTGGGCTGAGGCCTGCGTGCCCCTGTGTTTTAACGACTTCTCTAAGGAGGTTCAGGCTGGCTGCGGACTCTGACATGAAGGCGCATCCTTCTAGCAGGAGGCCCTGGGGGGCTGCGTCTTCCTGGGATCTTCATTCCCGCACGGGCCCCATCCCTCCAAACAGTTCATGGAGGCCTGCCAGGCACTGGTGCTGCCTGGCATCGGGGCCTTCACACAGAAGGGCGAGAGCCTGGGACCCTCCGACACACTCCCCTTGCCTCGGCACAGCTGGCCCCAGGGACCGCCCTCTCACCCTTCCTTTCCCGCCTGACAGACACAGGTTGCTCCCTACAGTCCTGGGTGGGGGAGGAGAAGCCATGTAAATGTGTTCCCAGTTGAAAGTAGCCCATGTGTGAACGGACAGGGGCAAGCACTCCAGCCAGGGGGACTGAGGGAAGGCTTCCCAGAGGAGGTGACCCTGGCATTGGGCTCCCAGCGGTGAAGCAGCAGCGTGTGACCATCAGCAAGGTACAGGAGGGCGTTCCAGACGGGGAGGCTGTGCGTGGGGGCGCGGAGCAAGGCCAGCCGCCGCCCCGGCACTTCGGGAGCTGGAGCTCTTCTTAGGAGGCCCCTTGAGCACTTTCAAGCCTGGTAAGAGCCGTGATTCCAGAGGGCTCAGAGCACTTAGCTCACCCCCAGTCTCAGCTGAATAGGCGAACAGGGAAACTAGCCCCCGACTCCCCACTCCCCACTGCCCCAACACACACACACAGAGGCACTCTTGCAGAAACAGAATGTTCAATGCTGGCTGACATACAGTGACAGAAGTACCACTGGGGAAAATACTCCTTCCACCTCCGGGTCTGCACACACGCTGCCCGCCTGGCGGGACACCGTGCCATGCCCGCTCCCACTCCGTGCTCAGGGTGTGCTGTGTCTGTGACGTCCCCCCGACACGCACAGCGCTGGCCCTTGATAAATACTTATTGCTTGAATCCACGTGCTCCAAACACAGAACTATATGCTCCATACCATTTAGTAAGTGCGGCTGCCAAAATGAGTGTCCACACAGGGCTCCTGGCTGATGACTAAGACCCAGCAAGAAAAGGGGGAAGTGGGGCAAACACACACCCGGCTTCCATCCAGCCGCGCGGCTCCACTTAGAGGAATGGCCCCAGCTGCCTGTCTGAGCCACTGCTCCTCGCTCAGAGAGCAAGACGTCCCTTCCTCTCTGTGTGTGTGGGGCAGCCCTGCAGCCTCCGTTTCCCCATCTGCAGCCTGGGGACAGGGATGAGCCTCCAGGGCTATTGTGAGGATTGGTTATAATGACATAGACAGAACACTCAGCCTGGGGCCTGGTACAGAGCGAGAGCTCCGGTGGTCGCGGTGGTAAGGGCCACCCACCTGCAACAGAGTGTGGTTCTTCCAGGGATGGTGGCAAAGCTTCGGCCACCTTGGCAGTGACAGAACACCAGCCTTCAGTCTCCAGCCGCAGTCTGCCCCCTTGAGGGCCCAGCCCGTGCCTGGCATCCCGAAATTGCTCTTGGGCCTCACAATAGCTCTGGAGGCTCATCCCTGTCCCCAGGCTGCAGATGGGGTAACTGAGGCTTCAGGGCTGCTCCACATGCAGAGAGGCAGGGAAAGTCTTGTTCTCTGAGCAAGGAGCGGTGGCTTCGACAGGCAGCCAGGGGCCAAGAGAGATCGACCTGATCCCTCTTATCCACCCAGACTCAGTTTCCCCACCTGGTAACTTGGGGCCAGTTGAACGGGCTGACATTCCCTGACAAACAGCCTGTCATTCTCTTGCCGCCTGTTACAAGTGCACCTTTCACTTTCTGCAAAGAAGAAAAGAAACAAAAACAACTTTGGCATCCTGGCATTCGTGGGGCTTGCTCCACTGGGAGTGGACTGAGGGTGGACCGAAGGTGGGCCTCTTTTCAGGGGTGCCGGCGCTGTGACCTCCCCCGGGGCCCATCTCCGTCTGGGCGGCTGGAGGGGGAGAAGCTGGCCTGACTCCCCCCTCCCCACGCGCCTGCCACTTCCTGCGCAGGAGCAATTTGATTTCATTATGAAGGCCATGGCGGAGTCTGTTTGCAGAAGGACTCAGTTTCTCAGCTGCCTGTACTGCGGGGAAAATTTTCCTTAATTATTTTTTATAGCCTAACTTTTGTGTGAGAGGGTTTGCTATTATCCCTGCCTCGCTTGAGAGTCATAAGCCCACAAGAAGAACCATAAATAAAACTTTACTTAATATTCAAAGTCCGCTCGACGGGATGACGGATGGAGGGTGGGGAGGCGGCCCCCCGACACTGGCGGAGGTGCACCCGGAAGGCAATTACCTTCAGCTCCTTGTAATCAGAACGGCTTCCTACCTCTGCATTTTATTTTCCAACTTTCTCATTCAGAACCCAGATGGACGACATTGTATCCGATTTGTATTGTCTCGGGGAAGATTACTTGGGGCGTTGCTGTGCCCAGGGCCACTGGGATGGCAATATTTTACCTGAGAATCCGCTCTGAAACATTGGAGCATAGTGGCAGCAAAGGCAGGGCCGAGATTTGAGCCCCAGATTCTGAAGGGTAGGGGACGAATGCCTGGCGGTGGAATTACTTTTTCCTGAGCAATAGGAGAGCTATAACTTTCCCCCCCATTATTTTAAAACCTGGAGGTTCACTCTCCAGGGGCCTGAGCTACCGCGGGTACAGTGGAAGTGGAGAGGGCTGTCATGGAATACACCAGTGTTCTTGATTCCTCTTCTGCCAGGATGTGCTTTGTGACCTTCGACAAGTTCCCAACCCTCTCTGGGCTGCAGTCAGCTTATCCAGAGAACGGGTAGACTAGACAGGAAAACGATACTAGCATCACCCTTTTCTGAGCTGGCATTTTGTTGAGCACCTACTAAGTGCTGGGCATTTTGCTAAGCCCTTCATGCACACTACCGTGAGAAATCAGCAACCCCAGAGACGGTTCATCAATAACTCACCGGCAAACACTTCCCGAGGCCCTACCGTGTGCTGAGTACAGGCCTAGGTACTGGGCACAGCTCAGTGAATAAGGGAAGTGAGGCTGTGACCCCTCTAGACCTTTCTGTCTAGAAGAGGAGATGGAGAATGAATATGTAAACAAGCAAGATGATTCCGTAGACACAGTGAGCAGGTGCTTGGGAGAAAATGAAATCGGATGACGTGCTAGACGGTAATAGAGAGAGGTCGAAGGGAGAGAGAGGGCGGTGACAGCCTCTCTGAGGAGCTGAAATCCAAGCAGAGCCTGAAAGACGAGGAGCAACTCAGATACGTAAAGACTGGGAAAAGCATTCAGGGAGAGGGAACGGTGCGTGTGGAGGCCCTGAGGTGGGTGCAGTAGACACCACAGCTCTCCTCACTCGAGACCACGCCAAGCACCCCCTGCCCTCTTGTGCCACAGAGCTCAGAAAGCTAAAGCAATGTTCCCCAGAGGTCCTGTGGCCAAGGTCCCACGTGGGCCTGGGTGACCCCTGCAGAAACTTCTGCGCAAGACTGTGCTGGGAAAGGCAGGAGTGTCAGAAAGCCTCTCTCCAGTGAACGTGGGGCAGAGGGTCTCATCCTGGTGTCCCAGGTGCTGAGCAGAGCTGAGGCAGCAGAGGGGCTCCCTGGAGCAGTGGGGGCCCTGCCTGTGCCCTTGCTCTCTGCCCTCCCTGCCCTCTGGCCTGACATCCCATTGGCATCACACATGATGTCTCCCCGAGGCGCTCTTGTGTGCAGAGCAGGTCAAAGTGCCAGAGAATTAGGTCCTTTGGGAGCAGCCCTCAGCCAGCAGCCAGCCCTTAGGAGGATGCTCCAAGCTGTGTCCACCCCAGGGCCAGAGGCCCTGAGATGGAGCGTCATTGTGGAGTCAGTGACCCCTTGATGAAGCTGCCTGGGCTCGCCCCTTCCTCCTTGCGTCATTCTCTGTTCCCCGCCATCCTGCAACACCTCCCAAATAAACCACGTGCCCTTGCTGGAGTCCTTGCCTCTGGGTCTGCATCTGGGCACCTGCACAGCACATGCTTGCGTGTTTCAGCTGATTTTGTTCCCACGTGGGCAGAGTCAGGCTTGGTTTCCTGGGGATCCTACAAGGCTTCAGGTACCCCCTGACCAGCCGCGTTCTGATGAAATTCGTGAGAGGGATCCGGCCTTTGAAAACTAAGACCTACCAGATACTCTACAGATACTCTAGGTGGCATTACTGTCATCAGGCCCTTGCTCCAGGAGAGTTCGTGAGACTTGGAGAGGGTGCCGTCCTGGCTCTCAGGCTCCTGCCTTGTCCCGGGCTGGCCCACCTGGACCTGAGATCCTTCATCCTTTGGTAAATGTGCTCTTTGCAAGAACCGAAAAGGTTAATGGGGCTTCTGCAGGCTCCCAGCCAGCTGCCAGGTAGCAGCTTGGACAGCCAAACGATGTAGCTCATTAGGTAGCTGATTACAGATGAGGACGGCAGCATTATCTCACTCCTCAGGCGGAGAGGCAGCCACGAGCCGGCCGCCCTGCCAGCTCTCTCACGATACTGCCGAGTTATTTGCTCAACTCAGGCAAACATGCTGCTCTACCTGACCGGGGCTTGGGGGCTGGGCTGGGACTCAGAGAGGAAGCAGCTCAGCCTCTCTCCAGGGACACCCAGCAGACAGTGAAAGCACCAGCCAAGGCCCCTGGTAACTGGAGACAGGGCTCCTGCTGCCCTGACCCCCCTTGACCCGCAGATGGGGGAGTGGGAGCCCACTAGCATCTTGTGATCGACGCCGGCAGGCAGGCAGCGGGGGACAGGAGGGAGAAGAACCAGCCCAAGGTCCCAAGAGCTTCATGGAGCTGTGGAGCCAACACCAGCAGCTGTCCACCTTCAGGCTTCTCACTAAGTGAGGGGAAAAAAAAGCCTGGCTTGTTTAAGCCGACGGATGCCGGCTGAGTTTGCTGAAACTCGCCTCTGGTGTCGTTCCTGATTCATAAGCTCACGTGCTGGCCCACAGAGGCAATCTGAACAAATTCTGAAAGTTTCAATCACTTGAGTCATGGTAAAAACAGTGCGGGGTCTCCTTATGTCCTCAGGAAATAACCGAGGAGTGACCTCTTCCAGGCCACCACCCCAGCCTTGGCCATCCCTAAAGCACTTTGCCACATTGTCACATACATATGCAGCGCGCACCTTAGACTGTAAGCTCTTGAGGCCAGCAAGCAACCTGGGGCCTGGTGCAGAGCCCAACGTGGGGAGATGGTCAGATGGTGCTTGTTGAATGACTGAATGGTGTGCATGAATGAGCGAAGTGGGATTCTCACGAGAAAGGCAGATGGACCCTTTCCAATTCTGTGAGGCCACAATTCCTTGCTGAATTTGGGGCTAGTGAGGGAAGAACTGGGAGTTGAGTCGGTGCCGAACTAAAGCCCTGGGATGTGGTGTTTGCCAATTTCCCTGGTGTAAATACTCCCACCATGGCTGGTTCAAGCTGCCACATGTTTACAAAACAGCTCACAAGCTCTCTTGAAAATTTAACAACGGGTTCTTACGAGCCAGTCAGGCCATCTCCAGCCCTGCATTCATTTCTAGTCATTTTCCTTCCTTCTGAGCAGGAGGCGTCAGGGAGTCCTTCTCTGCAATGGAGACTGGACGGGAAGAGGGTGGGCCTGCAGACGTAGGAAGGGGCTGGGAGTTTGTCCTAAGGGCAGTGTTATTTATTTTTACATGTGTTCAGATTGGCATTTTAATATGCTCCTGAGTGCAGAGAGCAGGGGATTAGAGCCAAATTTGCCACAGGTGGGCAGGGGAGCTGGGAGGCTGCTGGTCCCATCCCAGTGGAGAAGTGGGGGGTTAAGAATTGCTGAAAGGTGGTGCTGCTGCCTCATGCTGGCATGACTGTGGCTGCCCTGGGGGCTGTCACAGGAGGGTGACCCAGCTGGGCCACTGGATTGTGCTGGTGCCATTTTCTGAGATGAAAATAAAGTGGGAGGAGGAGTAAGATTTAGGTGAAAGAAGAGAATCCCTTACATGTCCGCCCATCTTCCTCCTGAATTCTCCTCTTTGGGGAGCTGTGTTCTGGGACCTGGGGGGCATTTGCATAAGGCACAGCCTGCCATTTGGTTAGTAGGGGAGGGGATGCGGGAATGGATGACAGATTGAGCAGATACTGACTGTGGCTGTGTGTATAGGGACTTCTGAAGGGTCTTGACCTGAGGGGATGCAGTGAGCACGCCCCACAGTGCCCGCTGGGGGACAAGGGACCCAGCTTGAGAGGTACAACAGATCAAGCCTGAGAGGACTTGGAATGACAGGGAGCAAAATGGGAGTAACAGCAAGCAACCTGTGGCCCTCTGGCTGGGACCCTGGCTGGGGTCTGAGATGTCCCCCCACTGGGTTTGGGGAGTTGCAAGGGCAACCAGAAGGCCAGCTCAGGGCTTCTTCTGGGGGCACATGACACAGTCATTTCCCTGACCAGACAGGTACACAGGATTAATAAGGCCGACACGCTCTCCCGGGGGTGTGCGGCTGAGCTAGCCTTGCTCCAAGTGAACCATCAATCACGCCCCTCTAATAGCTCTGCAGGCTGTCGCTCCCCCCGCCGAATTTAAAGCGAGAATCCAGGCTGCCGGGAGGAAGATGCTGCAGCCCTTAACCACCGTAATTATGAAGTCTTGGTGGAAAGAGATGCTTATCTTTAATGTTAAGTGAACAGAGCAGGAGCCCAACGTCCTGCCTGCGTGTGTGCAGCCATGTGCAGAAGCGTCGGCCTGGAAACAGGGCTGCCGAGACCCTGTCACTTTCAAAGTGGGGGTGGAGACATGGGGCGGGGGGACTTCATACAATTAAAACTGCAATTGGTAATATCGATACCTTATTCTTTTATTTTAAAATGTTATATTTTCTCCTTACCTTAAGAGGAATCAGCTCACTGTGAAATAGCTGGGAACTGTATGAACACGAAGACAGAAATGCAGACCCCAGAGGACCCTGCCCGCCGGCAGAAGACCATGGTGGGTCTTTTTGTCTGGGTTTTGCCCCTGGCTACATGCAGGCACATTTGTTTTGCATTGCTGTTTTTACAGAGCCGAGATGATTCACTGTATTTTTTTTTTTTTTTGAGACGGAGTTTCGCTTGTTACCCAGGCTGGAGTGCAATGGCGCCATCTCGGCTCACCGCAACCTCCACCTCCTGGGTTCAGGCAATTCTCCTGCCTCAGCCTCCCGAGTAGCTGGGATTACAGGCACGCGCCACCATGCCCAGCTAATTTTTGTATTTTTAGTAGAGACGGGGTTTCACCATTTCGACCAGGATGGTCTCGATCTCTTGTCCTCGTGATCCACCTGCCTTGGCCTCCCAAAGTGCTGGGATTACAGGCGTGAGCCACCGTGCCCGGCCAATTCACTGTATTTTTAAGTAAGGGACTAGTCCCAGGGATGAGGCTGAACTGGGAAGGCACATTTTGTTAATTTGACCGGTAAACCCAATTTTCAAATTTCCCTTACAGGGAGAGAAAGGAGAATATTTTGCTCACTTTGAATTAATATCGACGCATCACCCCAAAGCTGGCAATATCGACCCCAAAGCTGGCATCATCGCCCCAAAGCCAGCAATATCCGGCAACTTCCGGAGCCACTCCGGCATGCAGGGTTGATGTGGGCACTTCGAGGAGGCTAGAGCCCTCACCCCAGCCCACACTGGCCTGGGACAAAGAGGCAGCTATGAAGTGCTGCGGGTCAGGTCACTTTTGTGCCCAGATCACTCGGAAGAGTTACCTGGACTCTGAAGAGGCTCCCTGATTACTGCCCACTTTTCCTCAAAGCTCCCGTGCTGCTCCCGCACTGCCTTCCATGGTTTCTCTGAGACACTCCCCAGGCCTGCAGCACTCAACAGACTAAGATGCAACATTGGTGTGATGAATGGGTTCAAATATGCCCCCCCTCCCCTGGACGTTACAGGGGGCCGGGCTGTTGGCTCGTGTTCCCAGTGCCAAGCCCAGGGTCTGGGCGCTCAGCCATATGGAAGGAGGGTACTCACAATCTCCACAATCTGTCAGCCCACCCTGTGGGTGGAGGGACCGCGACTGTGGCCCCACAACCCTGCCCCTGAGCCCCGGCCTGGCAGGACCTGCTTGGTCTCTCAGCTACTTTGTTGCGAGGTTCTAGACATGGAGATGGTTTTTTTTCTTTTTGAGACGGAGTTTCGCTCTTGTTACCGATGATTTTCTAGTGACTGGCTCTTTTTCTTCCTTTTTTTTCTGGTGACCCTTCCGTGTAATTAAAAGACAGCTATTTGTCTGGGCGCCCTGGCTCACGCCTGTAATCCCAGCACTTTGGGAGGCCAACGCAGGCGGAGCACCTGAGGTCGAGAGTTCGAGACCAGCCTGATTAGCATGGAGAAATCCCGTCTTTACTAAAAACACAAGATGCATGGTGGCGGGTGCCTGTACTTCCAGCTACTTGGAAGGCTGAAGCAGGAGAATCGCTTAAACCCAGGAGGCAGGGGTTGCGGTAAGCTGAGATTGCGCCACTGCACTCCAGCCTGGGCAACAAGAGCAAAACTCTGTCTCAAAAAAAAAAAAAAAAAAAAGACAGCTTTTATTCTAGGAGATGAGGCAGCCAGAAGCAGAGACGCTGCTGTCTGTGTACTTGTGTGGAAATTTATTGTTTAGAGCACAGAATTCTGCTTGAGGCTCTGATGTCAAAGCAGACTCTGCGGGTGAAGACCCGGCCCAGCGTCCCACTCAGGCCTGCTCTGGGCCCACCCTTATCCACATGGTGGCTTCCTGAAGCTCTTGCCACCCCACTGGGTGGGGTGACAGCCTCCATTTCTTGGGGGACACTAACTTTGCCAGTCTGATGACATCCATGGAATCTGTGAGCCTCATGACGGGGGCAACCCAGCCTGGCTGCCATGGTGTCCGCCAGGAACCTGCCCTTCCAGCCGTGGAGGTCTTGAAGCCCCTACTCCTTCCACTGGGCGTGCTGCCGGTTCTGGGTACTCCAGGGAGCACCGCGGTACAGCTCCCGCCTCCTCAACACAGAAGCCCAGCCCGCGTTCCTGCCTGGCCGGCCGTTTGAGAGGCCCCTTCCTTCCCCCAGAACAGGAAACTCCAGGCAATGTCAAGGTCATGCCCAGCCTAGAGGAAGTGCCTGTAATCGGCCTAGCCCAGAGCACGGCGGGTGCAGACTCCAGTGGAAAGAGCGGGGTTCAACCCCCAGCACCCACTCGCTGGCCACGTGCCTCTAGCACAGGGTCCTCTCCCACCCCACTCTGGTCTATGGACCCCTGGGAAATATATTTTCTGGTTGGAAATCCTTTGTGGGTTGGGCCTTGGTGGTGCTGGCAACTGTGAACCCCTTTCAGAACCTCTGGGAATAGCACCCCCCAAAGTCGCTGGGTCCCAGGGTGGAGGGTTTGGAGGTCTGGGTGGCCTTGGAGCCCCTGCCTGGCCAGGCCTCCGCCCCTTGGCTCGCCGCAGCCCACAGCTGCTGAGGATAATGCATGCTTTGGCCCGGGTCCAGCTCCCCTGAGCCACGGAGAATTGCAGTTTAGCAAGTTCGTCAAATCCGCCCGAGGCTGGAGCCCAGAGCTGCATCTGCAGCGTCCAGGCATCCCAGCCGCTTCCCTATCGCGTCCGCCTCCACCCAGGGCCTCTTCCCACAGCCCTGGATTAGGCCCCCGGCAGCTGGGCGGGGGCGGGAGCCATGGGGGCAGGGGATGCTGAGCTGGGGGCCCAGGGCCCCTCTGGCTGGGGCCCTGGTCTGCTCCGCCCCTACTTCCTTGTGTGGGCCTGAGGAGGGAGCTGCTGCCTTCTAGGTGGCTGGGTCCTCCTGCCCGTCCACGGGGTCCTGGAGGTGGCAGGCACAGCCCAGCAAACCCGTACCTCCAGGCCAGGAGAGAGCATCTGGAGGAGTGGGGAGGCGGGAATGCTGTGGAGACACCCTGGTGGGGCAAGGTCTTGAGGGGAGATGCCACCCTGTGTCAGTGACGCTGGGTCTGGAGCAGGAAAGGCAGGAGCGATCTGAGGCCTCGACAGGGTGCAAAAGCCCCTCCCCTGTATTCTCATCCTGGAGCCCAAGGATGTGGCATCCAGAGGCACCTGCTTGGACCCTCAAAGCATCTGTGAGGTCTGCCAGGCACTTCCATGGTGGGGAAACACCGGTGGCCCCTCCCGTAGAGGAACACTACAGGCCTCATGAACCATGGGGCCAAAGGGCCTACCACTCCCTCCAGCCACTCAGCCACAGTGACTTGCTTACCTCTGGGACTAGAGAGCTCACTACCTCACTGGAGGTTCATCCTTTGTGAAGGAGCTCTCATAGCTAGGAAGGGGCTTTCTAGAGCTGCTCCTGGGCCCCAGCACATCTGGAGGTGACAGCCATGACCTTCTGGGACTCTTCACTCCAAAGCAAGTCTCAGGGCTTCTCCCACCTGCTCCTGACAAGACTCACCTCAGTGCCCTCTTCTGAACGGGAGTCAGTTGTCAGTTTCTCCCAGAAGTGTTTCTCCCAGAGTGTTAGTGCCTAGGTACAGTTGCAGCTGGCTCTCACCTCCCTAGCTATGAATACCATGCTCCCGTTAATTGAGCCCTAGGTGATCTCTCTGCTGTTTTGTTGTTGTCTGATGAACCCATCACCCTGTTGAGTCTTGTGGAGTGGTGGTGTTGGTCTTTCTGGTGGTAATTGTGGATGAAGCAGGGGGATGACACATCCAGCTTGGGGAAACTGAGGCCCAGAGGTACAAGGCCTGGCTCAAAGTTACACAATCCATGGATGGCTGGACTGAGAGGAGAGTCGCACCTCCTGACCTCTGCGCACACGTTTCCTCCATCTAGGCCGAAAGAGGGGCCTGTACCCACTCTCCCTCCTCCCTCCGCCCTTCCCCGGGCCTCTCAGCCAAGCTGGGACGGTAGAGCGTGAGCGCCCCATGGGTCCTCAGATGGGCTTGATTGCCAGCAGGGGGAGGGAGGCCCTTGCCCTGTGTCCTGCTAACTGTTCCAGGGAATCCAGTGCGCTCAGAGGCCTGCAGGCCAAGGCCTCACACAGCTGGCCGCGTCCAGCACATTCTGCAGACTCCGGGCGTTTCCAGAGATCGCTGGGCCTGCACATTCCTTCCTGCTGAGGGAACTCCCCAGCAAGGCGGAGAAGGGCGGCTAGCTCCAAGAGGGCCTCGTGGTGGGAAAGGAGAGAGCTTGCGTCCACACGGCGGCTAATGCACACCAGGTGCTGGCCGGTGTCTCTCCCTTGTGACATGGGAAAGTGGGTGCCACACTCTCCTTCTCTTGCAGAGGGGAATGTGACTTTAAGAGGAGACAATAATGGCAGCCCCTTCCAGGGCTGTTACAACTGACTTGGTTCACGTGAGAGCTCAGCTCAGAGCCTGGAACCAGCGGGAATCTTACCAGGAATCTTAACTGCCATTGTCCTAAGCCACATGGCTAGGTGGCAGCACACCAGGGATTTGAACCTGTGTACAGGATACAACCCAGGGTGGCTCCCTTGTGATAAGGGCCACCTGGTTTGGTGATGACCCCCCTTCCTGCACTGCCACCAGCTTGGTCCCCGACCCAGAGGCTCCCAAGTTGTCATGACCCCGGTTCAAGTGTCCTGGGGACTTGGTGGGCAAGAGGTGACAGCCCCTGCCTCCAGTACCTGCTGAGAACATCTGGCTGTGGGGTCCCCTTCCCTCTGCCTCCCCCATTGCCAGAGGCCGCGCGGGTATCCTGCAGGCGGGGTTCCGCCACCGCCACAGAGGGCTGGCCAGCAGCCCACAAGTTTCCACCAACTAATAATTTTTACAAACCTCCAGCCTCATAAAAACTCACAGTGGCCTGAACAACCATGGCCAAGAGTCTTGTGGGACAGCGGATGGCCCTGAGGCCAGGCACAGGCAAGCTCGGCCAGAGGCCACTTCCTGCCTCTACTCAGACCTTTCCTAAGGCGCCCCTGTGGCCCCCTGGATAAAGGCTACGCCCTCCCGCTAGGGACCGGAAGAGGCCCTCAGCGCTGGCTACCGTGCCCCTGCCCCACACCCTCCTGCCTCGGCTCTCTGCTCAGCTGCTTAGAGCTGCGGGTGAACTGTCCCTATGCTCTTGCTGCTGAGTGCAAGCATTTGCATGGACCGTTCCTTCTGCCTGAACGCCCTTCTTGTCCCACCATTGGGAACACAGAGATAACGGACAGTCCTTATCCTAGAGGGCCCCGGGGGGACATGGCATGTGATTGGGACCTGGGAGGGAGTGACGTGGGGTCTGAATCTGGCTTCTCTTCGGAACGTGGGCCCGGGTAGCAAGGGTCACCCCGTGGCACGGAACAGCAGACTCCAGGGGGAAGGGACCCCAGAAGGACCCCGGAAAGGTCCATGATGCGTACCCATCTCCGAGCAGCTCTCTGGGGACCAATCGGGCTTATGTGGAGAGTGCCCGGAGCAGAGGCGAGGGGGCACGGATGGGCAGATGGCTGAAGGAGTGCGTGGGTTGTGGTAGAATTTTCAAGAAGGTGGCAGATGGGGGACACATACGTGGAGGCTGATGCTTTCAGAAGAGAGGGGCGTGGCGTTTGTGATTCTGGAGTGAACCGCTGGGTGTGAGCTGGGATTTGGGCAGCTGATGGGGTATGAGAGCCATGGGCACATGGGGTCTTCAGTGCTAGGAGGATGAGGTCACCGGCAGCATGGCAGGAAGGGAGGGCATGGGGCAAGGACTGACCTTCTGAGTAGCAGCTTTCAGAGGCAAAAGGGCAAGAGCCAGGCCTTTGAAGAGAGTCTGGGAAGGGTCTCCAAAGAGGAGGGGGAACTGGGGTCCCAAAGCACGGGAAGAGGTGTTTCAGCAGGAGGGATGGTTGGCTGCCTGGGGTGGCCACGACAGGAGGCAGGAGGGGCGTCATCCAGTCTGGCAACCTGGGACCTTGGCATCCTTGGGGGTTGGGGCAGAAGCCAGTGGTGGGGGGGGATGTGAGCAGCTATGAGAGGATGGGGAGGACAGGCTGAGCGGAGGGGAGGTGGGAGCGGGGAGCTGCTTCCTGTCCCGTAACCCCGACACTCAGGGGCACTCCAGGGGGAAAGGTTCACTCCGTCCCCTGCAGGGATTGTCTGTGGGGGGCTCCAGGGCTCTGAGGACTTTGATGGACTCCCGGGGAGGCAACTGGGGCCGTGGAGGGGATGCTGCTGCCCCCCGGAGCTGAGTTCAGTCCCCATGCCCTGCTCATCATGGCGAGAGCTGTCTGGGCTCGGCTTGCTCATCCGCACCGTGGAAGTGCCAATGGGAATGTGTCGTGTGCTCTGGGTCTGGTGTCTGCAGGTGGGTTTTTCTGTCCCCACAGTAGGTGGCAGGAGACTCGTAGCTTCTGATGGAGACTTAGCACTCAGCCTGAATGAGCCTTGGGGAGCCTGGAGTGTGGGCCCGCCCTTTGGCAAACTCAGAGCTGGCCGTTCTCGAGGTGCGCATTCAATCTAATGAAAAGTGCCGAGGTCTGAGGAATCATCTGTTACCTGAGTCTCTTGGCAGCTGGCCCTGCTCAGTGCGCTGGAGAGGCTGGGAACCACGGAGGGGCTGGCAGGGCCGGGCCAGCCTCCAGGAGGGCCACAGCTTTGCGTTTCCATCTGGAAGTGGGGCTGTGGCCATGTGAAAGCGAGGCTGGAGGCCGCACCCTCTGAATCCTGATGGAAGGCTCTTCTGCCGGGCTGTGGGAGGCAGGGGCCATATGGAACTGGAGCGTGATGACGCTGCCAGGACTTCCAGCTGGACGCAGAGGCCAGCCTCTCCCATGCAAGGGTCTTCCTTTAGCTGGCCTCAAAAGAGAGGCTTCCGGGAACAGAGGGAGGGAACAGGGAGAGCCAGAGCCCACCTCTACCCGACTCTGCACACACTGCCCACAGCACCGCCGTTTCTCCTCTGGAAACCTCTCCCAAGGGTTGACTAGAAGCTGGACCCTCCCAACTTCACACACCCTCTGAAGATATGCTTCCTATCCGTGCACACATGATCACAGCAGCATCACGCACAGTAGCCAGAAGGTGGACACAGCTGAGCGCCCGCTGAGGGGCGGATGGAGAAACAAAACGTGGTCAGTCTACACAATGGAATACTATTCAACCCTGAAAAGGAAGGGAATTCTGGCCCAGGCTACAACATGGGTGAACCTTGAGGACGTTACGTTGAGTGAAATAAGCCTGTCACAAAAAGTTACATATAATTCCCTTCATATGAGGGAGTCAAAACCATAGAGACAGAAAGTAGGATGGTGGCTGCCAGGGCCGGGGGAGGGGGAATAGGGAGTTAGCGTTTAATCTTTTGGAGTTTCAGTTGTGCGGGATGGAACGAGTCCTGGAGATGATAGTGGATGACTACACACCAGCGGAAATGTCCGTCATACCACTGAACTGGACACTTCGCAATGGTTAAGATGGCCAACATTCTTTTACCACAGTTAAACAATTAAGACTTAGGCTGGGCACCATGGCTCACACCTGTAATCCCATCATTTTTAAAGGCCGAGACAGGTGGATCACCTGAGGTCGAGAGTTCGAGACCAGCCTGGCCAACGTGGAGAAAGCAACCCTGTCTCTACTAAAAATACAAAAATGAGCCAGGCATGGTGATGCGTGCCTGCAATCCCAGCGATTCGGGAGGCTGAGAGAGGAGCATCGCTTGAACCTGGGAGGCAGAGGTGAGCCAAGATTGCGCCATTGCACTCCAGCCTCCAACAAAAGCGGAACTCGTCTCAAAAAAAAAAAAAAGAAATCAAGATTTGTATATCATTAAGAGTTTATGAAATCGGTATGGTTCACCGTAACGGTGCTTTGCTGTGAAGCCGTTAGGCAGGGTGCCCTCAGAAGCCTGTGTGCCACTCTCCTCCTCTTCCTTCCTTCCTCACCCTCATGCTGGCTGATCAGAGCCATCTCCTAAGGGAAGAAAGCCCAGGCCTCCTGGCCTCCAGCCCAGAGCTCCAGGGAAGGGGCCAGCCACGCCGGGCCTGGGGAAGAGGCTGCAGAAGGCAAGGCAGGGGTTTTGGGGACACGCTCCAAGCTAGAAAGCCAGGTGAGGCTCCCTGATGCTCGCCCATCGGGCCTGGCCAAAGAAAAACAATTAAGGGATGCACCAGAGTCGCGCAGCCCCTTTGGCCCCAGCAATATCAGACGCTTCAGAGACCTGACTGTCTCGCCATCGAGCTGACACCGGCCTTAGAAGAACAAGCAGGTCGGAGGATGGAATTAATTTCCTAAAATTGAATGTCATGTTGAAAAGTCACCTCAGGATTTCTTGCCAGAGGGAAGGAGAGATGGTCGTTTGGTCTCTGCTCTCAATAGTCTGTTGCAGCCTGCCACTTACATCTTCAGTTTGGGTTGAACTGCATGAAAGTACCACCGTGTTAGGGCAGGAATCGTAGAAATAAGCACGTCCATGTCTCGTAATTGAATAAAAGTCACTGTGAAAAGGTGGTTCCGGAGATGAAGGGAGGAAACAAAGCAGACGCGGGCTCTGTACCTTCTGGGGAAGCATGGGTGCGGGGACATCAGGTCACTCTGCATGTAATGACACCCAGTGCGGTGAGGAGATTGTCACCAATATGCTGGAGCGCTTGAAAGGGAGACAGCCTCTTCGGAAATGAACGGGAAAGCATGTACGAAGCGTTTTCAAAGGCCACGTGCCCCTGTCACGCAGTCTTCCTCCTCTGGAGATGCGCTTCTAAGAAAAGCACCCCCAACTGAGGGAAAAGCCACTTGCCTAAAGGTGTCCCACGCGGTGTGAGTCGGACCCTGAAATTCGGAGGTGACCCCTGCCCTGGGTAACACCAGGACAGCTAAGCCCATAATAGCCTCCAGAGAGGGGTGGCAGGAACCCTCCCACAGAGAAGGGAAAATCAGACCGGCGTGGTGCCCAAGCCCCCTGGTGAAAATGCCACCCATGTTGACCCTGTCCCCAGAAGAGTTTCCTCCAGGGAGTTTTACCTGGGTTAGTCACAGCGTAGCTAAAATCTGTCAGTTTCATTGTGTAAGGCAGGAGCTTCAGGGACAAGACCTCTGCGTGTGTGTACGTGTGCATGCTTAAAAACTTCCAACAGGCTGGGCATGGTGGCTCACATCTGTCATCCCAGAACTTTGGGAGGCAGAGGCAGGACTGCTTGAGCCCGGGAGCTTGAGGTCAGTCTGGGCAACATAGTAAGAGCCAGTTGCTACCAACAGTCACAGCAGAAATGAGGTGGCTGTGGTGGAGTGCAGCTGCAGTCCAGCTACTCGGGAGGCCGAGGGGGAGGATCACTGAGCCCAGGAATTCAGGGTTTCAGTGAGTTGTGATCGCACCACTGCACTCCAGCCTGCACGGCAGAGCGGGACCCTGTTTTTATTTTTTTAAACCCAAAACAATAAAACCCTCAAACAGAGAGTCAGCTAATGGAACACGACAGAGGAGCAGGTAGGGATGAAACCTGGCCCTGCCTCTGTTGGTGGCGGCGGAGCTGGGGGCGGCTGGGTGGGGCGCAGGGTCAGACCGGTGCTTCTTTTTTATCAGAATGGGCTTTAATGCTTCACGCTCTCATCCTTTTTTTTAAGGTAAAAAACACAAGAAAGCTGCTCCCACTCTGTGCTCAGTCTTGTGGGGTTGGCTCAGTTTCCTACCCCATCAGGTGTCCTCTGGTCCCTCCTGTGCCCTTCCATGGCCTCGAGGGAACCAAACCCTGCTGCTCTCCACCTCAGTCCCCTCTGCTGCCATAGTCCCTTCAGGGTCCCAGGCAGCTTCATCAGGCGTCTGGGGGCAGGAAGGGGAAGGGAAGGGGAAATCCTCTGTGCAGGAAAGAGCCGATCAGCTGAAGGGGCCTGAGGGCTGCCCGGGGCTCACCCCCATCTGCCCATGCCCACCATCCCACTATCTCCCTGCCGCCCTCCTCAGGCCTACAAACTCCTTGCACAGAGGAGGAGGGAGAGTCTCCAGCCCCTCTTCCTGGTCCTGGGGTCCCAGGTCCCTCCTCTCTCCCTGGTGGCCTTGGACCAGTCATTGTTCTGGGGCCACAGAGCAAAGGGGATCTCAAACAATCACTCCATCCCAGAGCCCTGGTGCTGGATCTGACATCTGGGACCTTTTTAATTCTTAGATTTGCCACAGGGGAGAAATTACCTCCGCATGGGCTAACCCTGGTTAGGCTGCCCTGGTTGCGAGGGAGCGAGGCAGGAGAGACCCTCTCTGTTTTACAAGGCTCTTCCAGTATCTTCAGGGAGTCCAGGAAAAGGCCTGGCTTGGTGTCAAGGGCAGAAACCCCAGCGGCTCAGGCCCGGCCTGGGATTCCCGTGGTGCCCTCGGCTCACTGCCAGCCTGGTCTCAGAGGACTCATGCTGCCCCATGAGTAGGGTGGGCGGAGAGGCCTGAGGTAGCAGGAGCAGATGCACATTTGAGGACTTCGTGCAGGGAGGGCACGGCGGGGGCCCCTGATCAGTTAGGATCTGTCCATCGTCAAATGTAGGGAATGAGGGGTTCTCTCAGGCCAGAGCCAGGCAGGTGGGAAGTGTTTCCAGTGGCTTTCCTGTGGCCTTAGTGGCATGGCCAGCTCCTGTGCTGCCTCTGTGGCTAGTTCCAGGACCTCCCCAAGCACCGCATCCTGGCTCCACGGGACCCTCTCTAGGCCTGGGGCCAGCAGGACTTCTGGCGATGTGTCCAGCTTTCTCTGGTTCACACAGCACCATCAACTCAGCTCCCAGCATGTCCTCAGCCACTGTCTCATCTCTCTGTCCCTCAGCCACAGTCCCAGTTGAGGTCACATCCTGCTCACAGGGGCTGGACTGCACCCCAGGTCCCTCTGCCACCAAGCTCCAGCCCTCATCTCACGTTCACTCTGAGCCAAGGCAAGCTGCCTGGACTTCCACTGTGACTGTGCTGCTGCCCTGCTCACAGCTGGGGCCCCAATCCCAGCCTCTCCACCTGGGCCTGCATCCCTGCAGCCTCGGCATGCCTGTTCCCTACCCGGGATGGCCCCATCATCTCCACCCCACCCTCAGCTTCCTGGCTACCTGCTTCCTCCTGAGGCTCAGCTTACCCTTCCTTTCCTCCAGGAAGCCCTCCCTCACTACCTCCTTCCCAGAACTTCTCCACTTAGGGGCTTACTCTCCCTTCTTGCCCCCACCATCAACCCAGTCTAACTGGAGTGTGGCTGGAGCTTCAGTCAGGGCAGTGCAGGTTCGCACATGGCTGCAGGTGAGTGCAGGTGGGCCCATGTGGGTTTCCAGTTGCCTCTGAGGGGCTTGGGTGGGGGAGGAGGTGCAGCCCCCGAGGCCCCGTCCACGTCCCTCACCATGACACTGGCCTTCACTGGCCCTCCACTTCCTGGTGAAAAGCAGACTGGTGGCCTCGGGCATCTGCGGCAAGGCTGGAGATGCTTCTCTCCTGTTAGCGTGGGCCTGACTTATGTGGCTGCCGTGGCCCCGGCTGCTCCAGCTTGGGGGGATTAATTGCCCTGTTGCTGGAGGCAGACAGAAGCTGGACAGCAGGTGGGCAGAGCAGGAGAGGAGGACCCTAGGCCTGAACCCTTGTGTTTTTAGGGTTGAGGGCTGCGTCCCTGGAAGGAGAGGTTACTTGTGGTCCCAGGAGAGGGTCCCCGGTGAGCAACTCTGCAGGGACCCATCCACGGGGCGGCTCACATTAGTATTCTCCGAACAAGAGCTTGCAAAGGAATGACTCACATACTGGCTGACTAATTTGAAAGTAAGCCACTTTTGCTGCAAGTAGGAAGGTTCAGTGAATCTTAAAAAATACGCAATGGAGATTTTATTCCTCATTCTAGAACTTTCCTTCTGCCAGGAAGGTGGCTTTGCCTCTGTTTATGGTAACAAGAATGCCTTTGGGGTGTTCGCCTGTGGCAGCTGTGGCTGGGGAGTGTGGGCAAACTGAGCTCACAAGCGTGGCTTGCTTAGTGCTCACAGGTCATGGGCCTCGGCAAACGACTGTATGTCCCCTGACAGCCGGGCACACCCACCGCACAAAACACACGTTCAGTGGGATGGGGACCCAAACCCTGCTCAGCCGGGATAAGGACCTCCTCCCACTGGGGTGTCGGGCTTCAAAGAGACAGGTACATTAGGGGAGGATTGCTTTCCTCTTACAGACAGGTAGCTCAGACGCTCGGAGAGGTTAAGTTATTCATCTGAGGTCACCCCTCAGATGGGGTCACCTCTTCCCCGGGCTGGTGGCTGCCCTCAGCCTTCCCAGCATAGTTCTCCACCCTGAACTAGAGCACTAGACAAGGGCAGAGCTTCAGGCTGGAGGGGATGAGTTTTAACTGTGTCCTATGGGAGGCGGCTTGTGCTGGAAGGGTCTCAAGCTAGGAAGTGGGAAATCGGGAAGGGAGGAATACTCCAGAAGGCGCTGCAGGTGGGAAGCTGAGGGTGAAAGGTGGCCTGAGCTGCATGGGGGCAGAGGACATGCCTTGCAGCTGGACCCCAGCTCTGGGGAGTGCACGAGGGAAGGAGAATCCTAAAGGGAACTCCTGAGACCCTGGATTGAACAGTTCATCTCCAGGACCTGACCTCCCTTGACCCCTACATTCTTTATCTTCTTCTTCTTCTTCTTTTTTGAGACGGGATCTCTCTCTATCGACCAGGCTGGAGTGCAGTGGAACCATCTTGAGCTCACTGTAGCCTCAACCTCCCAGATTCAAGCAATCCTCCCACCTCAGCCTCCCAGGTAGATGGGACTAGAGGCGTGCAGCACCACGCCTGGCTAAGTTTTCAATTTTTTTCTAGAGATAGGGTCTTGTGACGTTGCCCAGGCTGGTCTGGAACTCCTGAGCTCAAGCAATCCTCTCAAAGTGCTGGGATTACAAGCGTGAGCCACCGCACCTGGCCGACCCCTACTTTAAATTGTCCACACCCCATGGCCTGGCCACCTCCCTTCCCTAGCTTTGGTAATCTCCTGAGCCCTTCTCACTATCTGACACACTCTAGGCACATACAGGAGGCTCCCGGGGGCTGGGTGAACAGTGGCCACCTTCCTGCAGTGAAGTGTTGTCCCCAAGTCTCCCCTCAGGCAGCTGCTCAGGGGGAGGGGGTGTGTTGGAGCTTTGAGGGAGAGTGACCTCTGCCGCCTGACCTCAGGAAGGGAGGGGATGGAGATGGTGGAGGCCACAGCGGGAATTCCCTGTACCCTGAGACTTGAGGCTGCTGAGTGCGATGCCTTGTCGGCTGTGTGGCTTTGGGAAAGCTACTTGCACCCCCCGTGCCTCAGTTTCCTCACCTGCATATGGGAATAATCCTACGGGCTGCTCATCACATAGTTTGTACTCTCTGCAGCGTTTGCAGTAACACGCTTTAAAGATGGATGTGACCAGTAAACGGATTGGTACACGCTGGGCACCTGGGTGGGCACAGAGGGAGTGCTGGGTAAGGTTTTGCTGTGATGCCTCTGTTTTCTGACTTGCTGTGTTTCTCTGGGCAGGTGGCTCTGTCACTCTGAGACCCAGCTGCTTCATCTGCAAAGTTGTGATAACACTGGTGCCTGTTTCACAGGGAATTCGGGAGGTCTGGATGAGGTGGCTCATAGAAGACACTTGGCATGGGGCCTGGCACCTTTTAAGTGGTCCATTAGAGCTCACTGATGATTATGGAGTGGCAGTGCTGGGCCTGGCGCCCGGCCCGGGAGGGCTTACCCGCCTCACCGCACCGGCCTCTTCTGTAGCCACATTACCTTCCCCAGGAAGCTGTTTCTCTCTGGCAGCAGATGATGGGCAGAAAATTGAAAAACTTAGTCAAAGCAGCATATTCGATTCCTAGAGCCCCCGCTCCTTCCCGCCGCCGTAACACAAGCCAGAGATAACATCCTCCCAAATAGGTTTACTGAAGTCAACCCATTACAAGTGCGGACACGCTTGGAGATAACAGAGGCCTGCGAGTTCTTAATATCCTGCCTGGCATGCGGGAGGGATAAATGAGCGGCGAGGCCAGACAGCTCCGGCTGCAATCCTCTGCCACATCCCTCCGCCATCCATCAGCCTGCGTGTCAGGCGGTGTCTTTGGCCCCGGGTTTGGGAAATACGGTCGCCATAGGGATGGAGTCAAATGCCTCCTTTCGAAAACAGATCTGCTTAAAATTTATTAACTTAGACAACTCCACCAGAAGAAACAATCAGTCCCTCGAACTCCGTAGTCATGCACCCCACATGGCTCCCTTCCTTAGTATCAGTTCCGGTGATAAGGGCAGGTTGGGTCCAATGGGGAGGCAAATGTCCCGGAAGGGGCGGTAGGAGAGGGTGCGAGGCAAGGCGAGGCGTCGGGTGTCATGTTCTGCAGCGAGCAGGGACCCAATTACTTCTGACACACTTGTCTCCTGAGCCAGTCATTCATCACGCCCGCCAGCGCCAGGGGCCTCCTCAGTCCCTGCTGGGCGCCAGGCTGGGGCCAAGGGTGTAGAGAAAGCAAAACGTGGTCCTGCCCCTAAGGAGCCACCATTAATCGAGCAGAGACAGTGACAAGTGTCTGGGATCACGCTTGGTGATCTCATCCTGTCCATGGCTGTAAATTCCACTCATGTGCTGGTGAGTCCTGAATTTACATTGGCAGCCAGGACCTCTGCCTTGACCCCCAGACCCTGCCATCCAAAAATCCTCTCCATAACCTCACTGGAGTGTCTAATGCGCCAAGGCATCCTCAAAGCGCCCTGTCCCAGGCAGAGTCCCCAGTCCTCCTGGCCTCCTGCTCCCCTGCAGCCAGCCCCATCTCCTGCAGCCAAAGTGGGGTCCTCTTTGGCTCCTCTCCTTCCCGAGCACCCAACACCCAGCCTGTGAAGAAGGCCTGTGGGACCTGCCTTCTGAGACTAGCAGGTTCCAGCTATGCCTGCGGCTTCCGCGGAAGACTGGGGCAGCTCCTACCTGGCTCCCTGCCTCACACATGCTGTGCCCCTTCCCCTTCACCTGGGCCTAGCACTGGAGGAATCCTGCACAGGCATGAACCGCACCAGCCCCTCCTCTGTCCACAGCTCACCAAAGGCTCCTGGGTCACTCAGCCAAACAGATGGCTTTCTTCTTCCAGTCCCTTGGCCTGGTGATGGGGAGGAGTGAATTCTCTTAGCTGACTATGTTCATTCATTGGCTTATATGCCGATTCATTTATTCATTTATTCAGCAAGTACTAACCAAACACTCAGGCCTTGGGGAATCAGGGGGTGACACAGACACAGCTCCTGTCCTCCCTGGTGTAGCCACCCGGCCAGCAGGAAGACATCTAGATGGGGGTCCACAAGAGGCAGTGTGGTGTGGTCAGAGAGTGGTCCCCAGGTCCCCTGAGGGTGAGGAGGAAGCAGGACGGGCTCATGCAGGGAAATCAGACCGGGTCTCCTCTTCTGTGTGGGAGGCTCGGTACCTGCAAAAACCTCTGAAGCCCTGGTGCCCTCTGGTCCCTGAGCCTCCCTGAGCTCATTTCTCAGCATTCGCCACCCCTCACTCCACCACAGCCACACGCACTTCCGGTTTGCTCTGCATACATGCCAGCCACACTCCTGCCCCAGGGCCTTTGCATTTGCTGATGTCTGGGTGTTCTTCCCCAGGTCTGCTCCCCGGATCTGACACTGCACCTTTCCCTGAACACATTCTGCTAAACACTGCCTGGCTCGCCTTCTCTGAGGTCTGTCTCCACCAGCAGAAAGTGAGGCTGGGGTGGATGAGGTCTGTGTGGCCATTGCTGAGCGCCCAAGGCCTTGCTGGGCACATGCTGGGTGCTCAGGAAGTGTGTGCTGAATGAGTGAGTGAATCAATGACCGAATGACATGTTACTGTCCCCGTGGGCTGCCTACCCTCCCTGCCACTTTAGAGACTTCCACTGTGGTTCTGCCATGGAGGCAGCATCCTCTCCCAGCGTATAAGCTGGAGCCTGCCCCTGTCTGGTCTTCTCCTGCCTGGCTTTGCCCCTGCCTGGCCTGCCCTGCCTGGCTCTGCCCCTGCCTGGTCTGCCCCTGCCTGGCTCTACCCCTGCCTGGTCTGCCCCTTCCTGGCTCTACCCCTGCCTGGTCTGCCCCTGCCTGGCTCTTCCCCTGCCTGGCTCTGCCCCTGCCTGGCCTGCCCCTGCCTGGCTCTGCCCCTGCCTGGCCTGCCCCTGCCTGGCTCTGACCCTGCCTGGCTCTGACCCTGCCTGGCCTGCCCCTGCCTGGCCTGCCCCTGCCTGGCTCTGACCCTGCCTGGTCTGCCCCTGCCTGGTCTTCCCCTGCCTGGCTCTGCTCCTGCCTGGCCTGCCCCTGCCTGGTCTTCCCCTGCCTGGCTCTACCCCTGCCTGGTCTGCCCCTGCCTGGCTCAGCCCCTGCCTAGCTCTTCCCCTGACTGGTTCTGCCCCTGCCTGGCTCTGCCCCTGCCTGGCTCTTCCCCTACCTGGCTCTGCCCCTGCCTGGCCTGCCCCTGCCTGGCTCTGCCCCTGCCTGCATCTGCATCGACAGTGATGTCTCCCGAGGTCACTTTATCTCCGCAAAGACCATCCTCCCTACCTCTCTATGGCCTGAACATACCAGTCCCTCCCCTATGCTTCCCTTCTAGAACATTCCATTCAACAGTTCCTCCCCCAACCACCTGTCCCTCTGGAAACCTCAATTCACAATGAAAACCTCCCACTCTCTCAACCACCCCGCACCCTGCTCCTCCAGCATCAGTCCCTGCCCCGCAAGCTGGGTGGAAACCTGGGGTCCCATCCCTCCCAAGCACCATATGGCACTCAGCGCTGGGGCTGCCCCTGGGAGGCGCCCTTTTGCCCCACCCCTCAGAGCCGACTGCCTCTGTCCCTTCTCCCTTCCTCCTTCTGCCTCCTTCTTCTCCCTCTCTCCTTCCTCTCCTTTTGTCTCCTTCCTCTCCTTCCTCCCTATCTCTTCCTTCTTTTCCTCTGCCCCTTCTGGAGGCTCCTCCAGAGACCCATCCCCCCTGCCAACTCCCAGGGTCTCACACACCCTGCCCCGGCCCTGAGCTCCTGGCTGCTGGCACGAGGCTGGCTCTGAAGGAAGGCTGGGGAGGGGAAGCAGGCTTCCTGGGGTCCACTTTGCAGACAGCTGCTAAGATGGCCAAGAAAGGGAGACCCAGGAGGGGGAAACTGGTTGGGCAAAGGCACAGAGGTGGGGGGTGGGTGGGCTTCCCTGTGACCAGAATACGTAGTGGTCAGAAGGCAGCAGCAGCCGGGCCTACACAGGCAACCACAGCCTTCTTGATGGAGCACGGCCAGGGCTGCTCCTTGGTGGAGGGGCCAGGGCATCTGAATGAGCTTGCAGAGATGGCCTGCCGTGGGGCTAAGGACTGCCTGGCTTTGGACTGGCTGTGGGTACTCCTGCAAGGAGGATCCTGTCCACTCACCTTCGTGCCCCCGGGTTGGACCTGAGTCATGGAAGCGCTGGCAGTGGTCAACTCCAGCCAGCGCTTACCGTGTGTGCGGCATCAATCCAGCACATCTGCACGCTGTGAACACCCGAGCCCTCCCAGGGTCCCTCAGAGGGAGGCACTGCTCTTATTCCGATTTTACAGGCAGGGGAATGAAGGCACAGAGAGTTTTAGTAGCCCGGCCAAGGCCACACAGCAGAGCAGGGATTCAAACTGTGGGAGTAGGTGACCTGCAAATGTCTGTGGCATTGGCGAATGAACAAACAGGCTGAAGTTGTCACCACATGCCTCTGACAAGACAGAGAGTGACCACAGCCTGGCTCTGGGTCAGCTGTGCCAGGGCAGACAGATGGCTTTCTTCTTCCAGCTTGTCCCTTGGCCTGGTGATGGGGAGGAGTGAATTCTCTTAGCTGACTATGTTCATTCATTGGCTTATATGCCGATTCATTTATTCATTTATTGAGCAAGTACTAACCAAACACTCAGGCGCTGGGGAATCAGGGGGTGACACAGACACAGCTCCTGTCCTCCCTGGTGTAGCCGCCCGGCCAGCAGGAAGACACCTAGATGGGGGTCCACAAGAGGCAGCCTGGTGTGGTCAGAGAGTGGACCCCGGGGGCCCCTGAGGGTGAGGAGGAGGCAGGCCGGGCTCAGGAGGGAAATCAGAGAGTGGACCCCGGGGGCCCCCGAGGGTGAGGAGGAGGCAGGCTGGGTTCAGGAGGGAAATCATAGAGTGGACCCCGGGGGCCCCTGAGGGTGAGGAGGAGGCAGGCCGGGCTCAGGAGGGAAACCAGAGAGTGGACCCCGGGGGCCCCTGAGGGTGAGGAGGAGGCAGGCCGGGCTCAGGAGGGAAATCAGGCCGGGTCTCCTTTGTTCCGTCTGGGAGGCTCAGTGCTCCACTGCTCGCTTGGCGGGGCATGGACCTCCCCGGAGCCCTCCTGTCTCTGACTTTGTTTTCCTTCCTCTCATCTTTCTCGCCCACTTCTAATTTATCTGTCTTCGCCGGTGTCACTTCCTAAGCCCCCCTAAAGCCTCTGCAGAATGGAGTGGGGATAAATAACAGAGATGCCGCCAGCGATGGCATGTCGGGACGGCCAGATCTGCCCAGAAGGTGACCAGAAAAACTTCAAGGACTTAATTGTTCTGATTCACTTGATTTTTCTATTCTAGCCAGGAGCCTCTGAGGCCAAAATGGTGTCCCTGTCTGCGCCTCCCCTCTCCCATCCCGCAAAATTCTCTAAGACAAATACAAAAAAACCCAAACATGCCTGCGTGGGTCAGGGAGGAGGAATTTCTCTGAAATTGCTACAGGAGGGTGTCCGGCCTTGAGAAAGTGGCCTCGAAGTCAACTGGCTTTGCAAGTCACTCTTCATCTAAGATAAAAAGTGAATTTGTTCATCTTATCCATACTCTGTCCTTTGTTCTAAGGCGTTTTTCCCTGAACTCGCTCTGAATAAAAATAGCCGTTTGACCATGAGTTAGAAAGCTGGGGGCCCTTCCGGCTCCTGCTGGCTGGCCCCGCCTGCATCTGGACAGCATAGCCACTTCCAATGCCATTCCCTGTTTTCATCTGGATTTTTCTAAAAGATGAAGGTTCTAAACTGTCAACAAAACCGATCATCTGCTCCTGCTTCCTAACGGGGGCAGGTAAGCGCTCTGGGGCGAGGGGTCTCGGAGCACCGTGCTGTGGCTGCTGATGGATTCAGCAGGAGCCGGGCCAGGGAGAGGGCTCCATCCTTCATGGACTGATCTCATCCACATTCTTTTACAAAAATCTCACTGTTGAAAATTCCTTTCCCAGTTATTTTATCATCAAATAAACATGTCTTCAAAATCACAACCGTAAACATGACCTCCAAAGACCTTTAAAAAGTAAAGAATCCAAATCACCAGCATCCCGTTAATCCAACATAAAGGAGCCGACCAGCGTCACGTCGGAACTGGTGGGTCAGGAGCTGGACGGAGTCACCGAGGGTTCCTCTGTGGCTCTGTTCTTCTCACTGACACATTCAGCCTTATCTGATGTTCAAGGCTTGAGGCAAGTTCCCTGGTTGCACCATCTTCCCCCGAGACTGTGGGAAGGCAGCCAGTCTTTGATCTGCCCGTGTGATTGTGCACAGACTGTGCTTTCCGCAGGGCTGATCCCAGCCAGGCGCGCTCTCTGCTCAGTAGCAAAACCTCTGGTGCTGCTCCTCTGGAACGTGCATGACCAGCGTGTAAATACCGCTGCCAGTGGCTGGTTTCTTGCCTCAGCAGCTTAGAGTCTTCTTGTCTGAGATGCTACCCTCAGGTTTCAGCAAGCACTGGGCTCATCTCCCAAGGATGAAACCCACCTTTTAATCCAGCACCCAAGAACACCCTCTGCATTTCAGGTGGCCGTGGCTACCTCCGGATGTCTTCATTGTGCTGGGGAGAATGGGTCCTCATGAGCCTACACTCACACACCCCATGTGCCATGCCCTGCACCAGATGCCACACAGGAAGGAACCCAGCTGGTTCTCACAGCACCCCAGGAGCGAGGGACTGATTCTTATATTGAGGTGAAATTCATGTAACAGAAAATTAGGCCGGGTGCAGTGCCTCATGCCTGTAATCCCAGCACTTTAGGGGGCCGAAGCAGGTGGATCGCTTGAGGCCAGGAGCTCAAGACCAGCCTGGGTAACATGATGAAACCCAATCTCTACAAAAAATACAAAAATTAGCCGTGCATAGTGACACTTGCCTGTAGTCCCAGCTACTCAGGAGGCTGAGGTGGGAGGACTGCTTGAGCCCGGGAGGTGGAGGCTGCAGTGAGCTGAGAATGCATCACTTTTCAGCACAGGGTCGCAGGTGCCAGGCCCTGTCTGGCAGTTTAAATGTAGTAACCTGGGCTGGGCACAGTGGCTCACAACTATAATCCCAGCACTTTGGGAGGCAGAGGTGGGCAGATCACAGGAGGTCAGGAGTTCAAGACCAGCCCGGTCAACAGGGTGAAACCCAGCTCTACTAAAATACAAAAATTAGCTGGGTGTGGTGGGGGGCACCTATAAGCCAAGTTACTCAGGAGGCTGAGGCAGAGGAATTGCTTGAACCCGGGAGGCAGAGGTTGTTGTGAGCTGAGATTATACCATTGCACTCCAGCCTGGGCGACAGAGCCAGACTGAATCTAAAAAAAAAAAAAAAAAAGTCGTAGCCTGTCTAGTCTTCCCCACAGCCCTGTGTGAGGGTGTCTCTAATTCAGCTCCCACAGCAGACCCTCAGCCCGGGACTTGTGTGCAAGCTGCTGATGGTTGAGGAAGGGTTCCTGGGGCCAGCCAGGGATGGGGAGGAAGCCAGGCAGGGCCGTCCCAGAAACACCTGGGCTCAGGGACATGGCTCGCCCAGGGAGTCCACACGCCTCGGTCAGGGAATGCAGGCGACTTAACTTCCCAGGGTCTTCGGCTCCTTCCTGGGTGGGTGCAGCAGGGGGTGGTCTCTGAGGAAGTGCTGCGGGTGCTGCTGCGGGGAGTATGGCCTGCTGAGGGGTGGGGGGCGGTGGTAAGAGAGCCTTTGCCATCACCCCAGTGTCCTACTTAGGGAAACTGAAGCACGGGTCACACAGGATACCTGGGGTCACACAGCTCACCCGGGTTCACACAGCTGCTGTGGGGCAGGGCTGGCAGGGGGCGGCTGGGGCTGGAATTGAGGGGCTATGTGGGAGCCAGGGGCTTTAGCAGGGAGCCCCAAGTCCCAAAGACACCGGATCACAAGATGACAACCTTGTTTATCAGGAGCAAAGTGAGCCGCCCAGTTCCGGGAGAAGACTGAAGGTCCCAGCGAAAGCCCTTCTGGCGGCCACTGGAGCACTGGGCACTGGGGCTTCACCCTCAAGGCCTGACCACGTGCATATCATCTGATACCAACAGTCTGGGAGCTCCTGGGCCTCAACCCACAGAAAGGCAGCATTTCACAGCCTCCCTCCCCACCATGCGTCTTCGTGGGTGCGGCTCCGGATCACCCCGTGGCACTGGGCTGCCCACCCCACAGCCCCGTGGCCCTGGCAGTGTTTCCCTCTTCCCCAGGGCTGCAGAAGGTCAGAGGGCCAGGCTCTCCCAGAAAACCTTTTCCATCCCTGGTAGTCAAATGTGTTTTTTTTCAACAGCTTTTACAGAGATGGAGTTTATACATCATGAAGATCACTCATTTTAACTGTCGAATTCAATAGTGTTTAGTGAACTTGCAGAATTGTGCCATTACCACAATCTAATTTTAGAACGTTTCCATCACCAGAAAGAAACCTTGTGCTCTGCTAATTTGTTTTTTCATATCTTCGCTGCGGGGGACCCTCTCCCCACTCTGTGAATGGTAATGGACATCTGTGCAGTGTGTCCCCACCAGGTTCTGATCCAAGGCTTTCTAAGCACGTATTCACTTACCGTCCGGGCAGCCAGCGCGGGAAGGGCGGGGCGGGTCCTCCAAGTACCTGCGGTGCTGGGTGAATGGTGGCCCCCAAAAAGCCACATCCACCTCCTAACGCTCAGAATCTGTGACTTATTTGGAAAGAGGGTTTGCAGATGAAATTAAGTGAAGGATCTCAGACTGAGATGATCCAGGATTATCTGAGAGGACCTTAAATACAGTGACAAGTGTGGAAATAAACAAGGTCCCCTCAGATGGGAGAAGCAGAAGCTTTCTGCAGCACTGGGTGCAGTAGTAGCTCGGCCTCCACTACTTGTGTTGGGTAGAGACTCAAAAGTGGGCAGAGGAGCAGCGAAGCTCTGCAGGGAAAGCTGCAGCTGCTCAGGGTGAGCTCTGACTGGGGGCTGTTGGTGTGGGGGCTGGAGGCTGTACCCAGCATCGGGGCATCCCTGGGATGGTTAGGGCTTTCTCTGCTTGGCTATTAGTCAGAAGTGGGGACAAAAATAGGAAGCTGTCAGGAGTCAAGTCCTCACCATTTGGGGCTGATTGTCACAGAAGCCATGGTTTGGCTTCCTGCGTTGTCACTGGAGATGGCTGTCTGGCCCCCGGGAGCCTGGCTCACTGCCGGCTGGCTTCCTCCATTGTTTACGGGGGATGGGGGTCGGTTTCCTGGCAGGTTGCTGCAATTGTGGGTCAGTGTTCTGTTTTCAGAACAGACCCCTTCAGGGAGGCCCCAGGGAGGGGCATTAGCTTCCCAGTGGCCAGTGGGAGGAGGGGTTCATGGCAGCCAAGCGTGAGCTTGGGGTCCGTCCGGGGTCAGGCAAAAGCACTGTTGGGCAAGAACAACTTAATAAGGGATAGCAAACCTCAGTGGGATGGCCACTGTCCCTTTGTATGTTCAGTGTCTTGCAAATGTCCTTAGACACGGCGGAGGAACACAGGTCATGTGGAGACAGAGGTGGGGGTCGGAGGAGGTGCCGTAAGCCAAGGAGTGCCTGGAGGAGCAGATGCTGCAAGAGGCCTGGGAGGACCCTCCCCGAGAGCCTCTGGAGACAGCACGGCCGTGCCCACACCTGAGCTGTTGTTTTTTAGCCACCGAGCTGTGGAAATGTGTAATGGCGGCTAAAGGAAATTTGCCCAAGGTGACACAGCTGGTGGACGGAAGGACTGGGATTGCGGCCCAGGCAATGTCCTGGCGGGGACGGGAGGGGGATGGGGGCTATGGGAGGGCAGGAAGGGCTCTGTGGCTCCCAGTTTGTAGCCCTGCAGGATCTGTACTCTAGTGAGAGCCAGGCCACGAGGCTCTGTGGTGGTTGGAAGCGAGAAAGCTCAGGTCTCATTCATTCATTCCACATTCACCCAGACCTGGAAATGGCCTTGGTGGCTCATGAGTCATAGTTCTGAGCAGTGCCCTGGGCCAAGCTTGTGCTTGGCATCCATCCTTGGCCCTTTCAGGGCCCGGGCAGGTCAATGCCCTCTGCCCACACACCTGCAGGATCCCCTTGCAGGCTGGCAATCCCTAAGCCCCAGAACCGTTCAGGTTTTCTTCTGTGTTAATACCCTAAAAATGGAAGAAAAATCCAGCTGTCGCACAATGTCGCTGTTGATGGCCTTGATTTTATTCTTCCTTCACTTTGCTCCAGAGCGGCTTTAAAGTGGCTTATCTAGTGACACCCACACAGCAAGTCAACTTAGAGGGAGGCTGGGGTGAGGGCAGACAGGGTAGGGGGAGGGGCTGGCAAGGCACACACAGGCCACCGTGAAGCTGTGCAGACCCTGCGGGCAGACCACAGGGAGGGGCGCGAAGCTTCCTAGTGGCCAATGGGAAGAGGGGTTCATGGCATCATGACAGAGAAGCAGAGCGTGGGCGAGGGCTCCGTCCAGGGTAGGCAAAAGCACTGCTGGGTAAGAACAACTTGGGAAGGGACAGCAACCTCCAGGCTGAGCCCCTGGCTCGGTGGGGCTGGCCCGAGTCTGGCTGGGAGGTGGGAGGCAGATACTCCGGTTTTGTTCCCGGGCATCTTTCCCTTTGAGAAGCTCTCGCTATCTTGTTTGGGCACACAGTCCTGCCGACCACAGCGCCCCACCTCATCCACAGGGCAGGACGTGACCTGGGGCTGAGGGCGGGGTGGATGGGTGGTGGTCAGAATCTGTTTGGGAATTGCCATAATTGCCATGAGCTGGAACAGAGCTACAATGACAGTGTGAGCAGGAAGGGGCTGCCCCACCTTTCCTGACATCGTGGAGGTGGTCCTCTGCTCCAAGAAGGAATGAGATCAGGGCCCAAGGGAGAGCAGGGTTAAGCAGAAAGAAAAGGTAGTCAGATGAAGAGAGAACCGTGATAAGATCTGTCTGCTCCTGGATCCAGCCATGCCTGACATCCTGACCCTTTCCCCCTTCAATTAAGTAAGTCCACAAAGCACGAACAGATTGCTTTAAACAAATTGCTTTTGCCAGGAATGTCTCAGTCATGTAGATATCTAATCTGAAAAGGACAGAGTGGGAGGGGCCTGGTGGAGGAAGAGAGGAAGACTCTTTAGCTGGCTTTAAACCCAGTTTCTCTCCTCTGTGCCTTTCGACTGGGAGGAGGGGGCCCAACTGTACTCCCAGAAAGTGGGAGCCAGTGTCCACGGCTAACGGGGCTGGCCTTGGTGGTCCTATGCAGGCCATTTGCTATGGCTGGCACTGTAGAGGCGCGTTTTGGGAAGTGGGCATAATGAGGACCAAGACAGCAGGTATGACCCACAGAGCTCACTGGGCAGGGGTGGTCAGAGGCCCCCAAAAGAACATTGCACACCCCACACCCCTGGAGCCCGGCCATGGATGCTACCTAGTGCAGGAATAAGACTTTTTTTTTTCTCCCTTAGAAAGTATTTTGTTTCTTCACCAAGACAGAGAAGGGGCTGAGCTGCTCCTGGTATTTCTGCAGCGTGAATGCTTTGTTTTCAGTCATTCGGGGTCCCTCTCCAGGGGCAGGGCTTTTCACCTCGGCCTTTGGGGTGGGGTGATTCTTTGTGGGGGCCTGTCCTGTGCATCGTGGGGTGTTTAGTGCTCTACCCACTGGGCGCCAGCAGTGCCTCCAGGCCTTGCTACATGTCCCTGGAGGGGACGGAAATCACCCGGACCAACCGTTTCCCTGGAATTTCTACTTTCACACTTTGGACCCGGGAAGATACAGAAGACAAGAGTGAACGAAGAAGTTAATTCTTTCTTTTTTCTTCTTTAGTGACTTAAAAAATTGTAGTAAACTTTATATAACATAAAATGAATGACTGTAACCATTGTAAAGCGGCGCCAAGTACGTTGACATCGTCGGAAAACCACCATTTTCCGTTTCCAGATGATTTTCATCATTTTAAACAGTACCTCTGTGCCCGCTAAGCAATAGCTCCCCCATCTCCCCTCTTTCCAGCCAGGGCAACTACCATTCCTCCTTTCTGCCCGCGAGTGCGAGTCCCCTGGGCACCTCACGTACTCCCACGGTATTCGTCCTTTTGTGTCTGGCTGATTTCGCTGAGTGTGAGGTCTTCGAGGTTCATTCATTTGTGGCATGTGTCAGAATGCCCTTCCTTTTCCAGGCTGAGTAATACCTCACCACGCTTTGTTCATCCACGTGTCCACGGATGGACATTTGGGTGCTTTCCACCTTTTGGTTTTCATGAATTTTGGGGAACTGAATGTCTACATTTTGAAAGGCGTACAGCATCCACTGGAGACCCTGCTTCCAGGTCTTTGGAGTGTATACTCAGCAGTGGAGTCGCTGGATCATACGGCAATTTGATGTTTAACCTTTTTTTTTTTTTGAGACGGAGTTTCGCTCTTGTTACCCAGGCTGGAGTGCAATGGCGCGATCTCGGCTCACCGCGACCTCCGCCTCCTGGGTCCAGGCAATTCTCCTGCCTCAACCTCCTGAGTAGCTGGGATTACAGGCACGCGCCACCATGCCCAGCTAATTTTTTGTATCTTTAGTAGAGACCGGGTTTCACCATTTCGACCAGGATGGTCTCCATCTCTTGACCTCGTGATCCACCTGTCTCGGCCTCCCAAAGTGCTGGGATTACAGGCTTGAGCCACCACGCCCGGCCAATTTTTGTATTTTTAGTAGAGACGGGGTTTCACCATGTTGACCAGGATGGTCTCGATCTCTTGACCTCATGATCCACCCGCCTTGGCCTCCCAAAGTGCTGGGATTACAGGCGTGAGCAGCCGCGCCCGGCCCTGATGTTTAAGTTTCTGAGGAGCCTGCCTGCTGTTTAGAAGTTAATTCTTGACGGTTCACTTTCAAAATAGGCTTTTGAGGTTCCCGTGAGGAGGTGGAAGGGGTGCCGTGGGCGGGTGAGGAGGGCATGGGTACCGTGGGTCTCTGGGGTAACGCCGAGGGCCTCGTGCCCCCAGCAGCTGCCTGCTGTGCTAGCCCAACCGGGAAGAGGAGTGTGGGGAGTGAGGACCGGGGACGGAGAGTCAGCTCTCGCCACCCCCAGGATGGCCTCGGAGGAGCTGAGCTGTAGAAAAGCAAAGTCACCCATCTGGCACCCGAGGCTCTGCCGGAGCCCCGTCCCGTTAGCTGGGCCCCAGCGCTCCTCACCGTGGAGTGTGAGTGCGGTAGTTTCAGCCTGGAAACATCAGCAGGATGGGAGTGGCCTGGCACCTACGTGGACCATAAAATAATTTCCATAAAGCAGCCATGGAACACCTCGCTGGAAACACTGTGAGGGCCTGTGAGCCTCCAAGATCAACACAGCCCCTGGCACCCGCCAGGGCCCCGAACAAGGAGGGCTGCTGCTCAGGGCAGACGGGGCGGCCGCGCGGAGCTCGCGTGTCTACCCGGAACAAGGCTACAGTCTCAGGCTGGCCCGTCGGCAGCCTTCTCTCCTGGGTCTGGTCAGCGGCAGGACCAGGTGTCAGGAGGGCTTGATAAAGGCTGTCTGTCTGTCCGTCTGGGCCTGTGTTGACCATGGCTAGACCTTAGTAGTCCCTGAATAAGGGATCTGGTCTCGGATACTCCAGTCACCCTCAATGGTGGGAACTGCACAGTCCATGCTGCCCTCCCAGAACCTTCCCTGCCTGCAACCCCCAACAGCTGCGCCCAGGAGGCAGCGCCCTGCCTGGTTTGTGGATGAAGGGTCTGGGCTTAGAGGGCAAGACTGAGGCAGCAGGCCCTGATGTCCGGGTCCTGGCTCTCCAGACCCAGCCCAGCCTCCCGCCCTCCCCAGCTCGGTTCCTGGACTCAGGCAACCCGTTTGCTTGGGGGTTGATCAGAGTCACCACTGCACAAACAGGACAGGGCGGACCAGGATGGAGGAGCAGGCCGCCGAGGCTGGGGAGGGGTGGACGCCGGCTCCTGAGGACCAGAGGCCACCTGACCTCTTAGGCAGGTTCCTGTTTGGTGAGGATCCGCTGTCTCCCTCCTGGCAGCACAACTTGAAAGGGAGGTGTTGATGCAGGAATAACCCTCCCTGCAGCTGTGGGTTTTGGTCTGGGCTCCCCATGGGACTGGCCTGTGTACCCTTGAGCAAGGTCCTTGACCTCTTGGAGTCTTTACCTTTGGACAAATGGGGACGTTTCCATAAGGTAGGGTGGTTATAAGACAGATTGTGGTAATATGGGTACAGCCCATAGCACAGTGCCTGGCGCAAGGTTCAAGTATGCAGTCACTGTTCACTGCCGCTGGCAGAGGTGGCAGCCACTGTCAACACCGAGGGCGTGAGTCTGGTGCTGGGTTGACAAAGGGCGGAAAGGATTCTGTGTGGCTCATCAAGAGGAGAAGTAGGACCCGCAACAGTTTCCCAGAGCCAGACCTCACCAGAGAAAAGGGACAGAATGGGGCCTGGCGCTCTGAATCCCAGTAGGGGCCCTGACATTGCTGCTCCTGTCTCGTATGGGTGCCCCCTCCAGTCACCCTCTTCTGATGCCATCTGGTGGGCATTGAGCCACCAAGCTGGTCCAAGGGACAAAGGGAGCAGGAGAGGTGAGCGCACGTGTGAGAGCAGGAGGGCAGGTGTGAGGACAAGCAGTGCCCACTGGAGGCAGAACCAGTCTTGGCCCAAGTGAGTGGATCCAACCCACATAAGCACTGACTCCGGCTGAGGAGCTAAAATTCCAAAGTGGACTTGAGATGCAGAGGGCTGGCTGGGTGGTGCGGTGGAAGTGCTTGGTCTGGATGGATTTTAGGGGTCCAGGCCAATGTCCAGGACAGGGATTTCCTCGTCGCAGGATGAAGCCACATTGCTGGCTTGAGTCTGTTTAAAAAGGCGAGGTCGGGACCTTGGGGAGCGGCAGGTACATGACAGTTTCCTGCCAGTCCCTGGCTCTCAGGTGCCCACGCAGTTCCTGGCACCTATACCAGGGTGGGGAAGGAGGAGGTTTTGAAATAGCATTTGCAGGGCTGATGGGGGCGTGGCTACGCTGGGCTTCTGGAAGGTTCCAGGGACTCAGTGACAGAATAATCTCTTTCTTCTTATACAAAATGGGCCGGCCTGGACAACAAAGGGAGACCCCATCTCTACAAAAGATGAAAAACAGAGTGGGTGCTTGCTTGCAGTCCCAGCTCCTCTGAAGCCTGAGGTCGGAGGGTCGCTTGAGCCCAGGAAGTTGAGGCCGCAGTGAGCCTCGGCCGTGCCACTGCACCCTACTCCAGCCCGGGTGACAGAGCTGTTTTTAAACAGCTCTGACCATGTTTAAAACCAAGCCAAACCAAATCAAACGGGGACTAAGAAAAGACTGGCGCATGGCGGGCACCCAGTCCGAGCCGGGTCCCTCCCTCGTTCCTGGGAAGTGAGGACCGCCTGCTGCTATGCCCACCGACAGGATGGTTATGGGCATCCAGCTGGTGCAGACGCTTTATTAGCAGTAAAGTGCTATTAATAAATAAATCACTAAATCATTTTATAAATTACAAGTGCTTGAAGAAAAAGCAAAGTGGGAATGGGGCTAGGGATACAGGGATGGGCTGGCGGTAGGGGAGGGCCGTGGAAGACCTCACCACCGAGAAGGCGAATTTGACCAAGCCCCGAAGGCAGTGAAGGAGTGAGCCCAGGGCATTGGAGAGGCCTGTTTGGGCTGTGCACAGGGCTCGGTAGCAGCAAGGAGGCAGTGTGACTGGGGGGGCACCAGAGAGGAAAGAAGGGGCTTCAGGCAACAGCTGGGGGATCAGGGTGGGATGAGAAAGAGGGAGGCCCCATGGCAAAGGCCCCTCGGTGAGGCGTGAGGCAGCCTGGCTTGGCGAGGCTTGGCAAGGCTTGCCCTGCAGGGGAGACACAACGTGGCCGGCTGCAAGATGGTTGCCATGATCCAGGCTAGAGCGGCTGTGGCCCCGAGCATGCTGGCACAGAGACAGGAAGACGTGGTGGGATTCTAGGCATGTTTCGAAGATAAAATCAGCAAGGCCTGCGGGAGGAGCGTGGTCAGGAGCCTCCACGGTTTTGGCCTGAGCCACTGAAGGACTGAGGGGGGAAGGGTGCCCTCCTCCTGGGCCTGCTAAGGTGGTGGGGCTTGGGGGAGCAGCGTGTGGAGACACAGTGTCGGCAGGGACCGGGGCCCAGGTGACCTCCAGCTTTGGGGGCAACAGCAGCTTTCATGGCTGCAGTGGGCCTGTCCCCCCACCTCCAAACCACCAGGCACTGTCAGGCCAGGGAAAGGGCAGCAGCCTCAGGGCCCGAAGTGAAGGAGGGCAGGGTCGACTTGAGGGCGTGCAAGGGGCAACTGGGAGCCCAGGTGCACGTAAGAAATGTCAGTGAATGAAGCTTGAGACAGTTTCCTCTCTCCATAGATGTGTGCGTGCACACACTCACCGACACACCTGCACTCACTCACTGACAGATACATGGTCACTGACACACACAGACACACACATGCTCACTGACACTCAGACATGCGCACTGACACATACTGACACAGACACACACATGCTCACTGACACACTGACACACTAATACACACACTGACACACACATGGTCACTGACACATACTGACACACTGACACACTGATACACACACTGACAGACACACACGCTTACTGACACACTCACTGATACACTGACACACATGGTCACTGACACTTGCTGACACACACACACACTGATACACTGACACACTACACTCATTGATACACTATACACACACTCATTGATACTGATACACATTCACTACACACCGACACACACACAGATATACACTCAGTGACACACCCCCACACCCTCACACAGTCACTGACATACTCTTACACACTGACACAGTCACGATCTCATACACACACTCGCTGACACACACACTCATTGACATGCACACTCTCACACCCTCACACTCACACCCTCATAGTCACTGACATACACACACCCTCATACACACATTGACACACTAACACACACTCTCATACACAGTTACTGACACACACCCTCATCCACACCCCCTCACTGACACACACACCCTCCCACACACTCACTGGCACACACACAGACACTGACGCTTATACTCCCTCACATCTGATCACAAATATATCCATATTCATGAGGTGGAAACTTGTATTTTTCTCTTCATGCTTGTCTCTAAGTTTTCTAAAATAAATACATATTACTTATGTTAACAAACAAAATCCCTTTTTTCTGTTACAGATTTCTGTTATCTTAGCAATTCTACTTTTTAAAAACTGTTGAAGAGGGATTAACATGAAAGACGGGAAAATCGTGAACCAACGATGATACCACGGCAATGATACCCTGCTTCTCCCAATCAAAAGCAAGACATTAAATCCTAAACACCCCAGTAAAAGATTAGCTGCCACCTGTGGTCCCAGCCACTCCATGAACTGTTATGCAGCCATGTGTGGTTTGCCTCTCTTGACTTTAGATAAACAGAAGGAACGTCTTCTGCGTAAGAACCAACAAGAAACAAGATCACAGAGACAGCATGATCTCTGGCATGTAAAACAAAACTGAAGGGAAATGAACAGAAAAAAGACTGGAAGGAAATACCTCTGTTTCCCACAAAGAGAAATGGTGGATGATTTATTATTTTTATTTTCCAGTCTGCCCTACGTTTCCTTTAAATAGCATCTATTGTTTTCAGAAAGAAAAACAACTCCATGTACATTTCATTTTTAAAAATTCTACCCGGCCTTAAAATCTCACTCGAAGACAAGCTCCTTGGCGGGATGTCTTCCCTCCCTGCTCAGGGGCACCCCTTAGCCATCAGGGGTTGCTTACCGCCCTCTGGGGGTTGGTTCAGACGGGCAGCCAGGGGAAGCAAATGGGATACCATCCTGGGCTGCCTCCCAGGGCCACCGTAGACAAGCTGGGCACACCTAGGGGGTGAGAGGAGGGGATTTGGCTTTACCTGGGCCACCAGGTGAGAGCTGGCGTCAGTTACCGGCCCAGGCCTCTGGGTGGCTCCCGCTGCCCTTGGCTGGGACACTGTCCCTCTCCTGCCCCACCACCCTCCCTGCTCCTTCTCAAATGTCCCTCTTCCTGGCAGCTGAGGGCCAGCAAGCAACTGGGCCAGGAGGGCCTGGAAACACCTCTTCTTATTCCACTCAAGACGGCTCCGGGGACAGAAAAAGACCCCTCTGTGCCCCAAATCCCTGCATGTTGGGAACAAGGACAGTGCTGGAAATCGGCTCACATTTGCACAGGGCCGGTCAAACATCTGGGCCGTGTGTCACCTGGGGCTGGGCCGAGGGGCCACAGCCTGCTGTGACATGGTGAGGGTGCGTGGGGTGGACCCGGGCTGCTGTGGGGGAGTGGAGTGGTGGGCTTCTCCCTCCTAACCTCCCATCCTGTGCCACAGCCCCTGACTTGGCTCTGTACTCGCACAGGTTCCCGGGGACCCCTCCCGTGCGCCCTCCAGCCAGGGGAGCTCTTTGGCCGGCTGGGCCTCAGGTGATGGGAAGTTTCACTGCCCGGCCCTGTGGTCTGGGTTCTGTCTGACACAGCTGTCTGTGCAGCTCCCAGGAGGGGTGAGAACACCCAGCCACCTGGCTGGACTTGCTGGGAACCGCTGTCAGGAGCAGTCGCTGGACTGCAGAGGGCCTCACGGGGGCCAGGCATGGGGGAGCAGCTCAGCGGGCCCTGGGCCTTTCCTCTGCACGCAATTGCTGATCCCTGTGACGGGTGCGACAGAGACCCTGGTTGTCCCTGCCACCGCTCTGGCCTCCAGTGGCAGAGTCTAAGGACAGTTGAGGGGATCTGAGAGCCCTGGGCACCCCCCACTTCCCGCATCCCAGCCCTCCTCCCTGGGCCCCGCAGGTCCCCAGGTGCCCCCCTCCCCCGCCTCCTCTGAGGGCAGTTGAGGCGCCTCCCCCGAGCCCAACCCTCCTCCCTGAGGCCCCACCGGCCCCAGGCGCCCCTGGCTTCCCCTGGCCTGGCCTTCCTTGCTGCCACCACGGCAGACAGGGACAGGGACGGGCCAGCGAGAGGAAGTCATCCGCTGTATTGTCGTCTTAATGCCTGTGCGATGAGGTGTGAAATTCCATGTTCCCAAAATTTGTTATCAGCCTCGCTCCCTCCTCCGGAGCTGGCTGTGCGGAGGGAGCTGGAGAACAGGCGGCTCCGGGGACAAGAGTGGCGGGGAGCGCCCCGGGCCCCCAAATCCATCACTCCGGAGGGAGCCTTCAGCAGGCTTCATCAACCTCCAAACGACCCTGAATATCTGCCCCTCACCTGTTCTCATTAATAATGGCTCCCCTCTTATCTTTTTTGCCAACCGTACCATTCTTTTAAGAAACATACACAAGCCAGGGAGAGGCCGGCGGCCACCTCTGCGCCCGCCCCTCCTCCCCAACGTGCGCCGGCAGGGGGCGCGGCGGACTCGCCTCGGAGCGCGGGAGCTGGGGCCGCGCCGGGCTGCCGTCCTGCCCCTCGGTGGGGCGGGGTGCGGGGCCGCGGGCCGCGCAGACCACCAGGTGGGGAAAGTCAAGCCTTCTGGAACCTTCCAGCCCCACGCCGTCTGCGCTTTCTCCTGAGACAAATCCAGGCCTTCTCCAACCGTTTGCCTTTTCCCCTTCTTTTCCTTTTTTTAAAAAAATTTTATATTTTAAATTAATTAATTTATTTATTTGTGAGACAGAGTCTCTCTCTGTCACCTAGCCTGGAATGCAGTGGCGTGATCTCTGCTCACTGCAACCTCTGCCCCCCGGGGTTCAAGTGATTCTCCTGCCTCAGCCTCCGGAGAAGCCGGGAATACAGGCGCCTGCCACCACACCAGGCTAATTTTTGTATTTTTAGTAGAGATGGGTTTTTGTCATGTTGGTCAGGGCTGGTCTCAATCTCCTGACCTCAGGTGATCCGCCTGCCTCTGCCTCCCAAAGTGCTGGGATTACAGGCGTGAGCCCGGCCAATTTCTTTTTATGTTAGAAGCGGTTTCAGTTATGAAGTGGACGGTTCCCCAGCCACTCCGAGTTTCTCCTGCGATCTAGGCCTTCGCAAACAGAGCAGTAGAAAGGGGGACCTCGTCTATATTCTTTTTCACTTTACATACGTGAGTTCATTTCACACACACTATTCTGAAACCCCTTTTTGTTAACATCACAACCCAGGAGATATTCCAAACGTAACTTTCCCTGTTTTATACGGAAAGCCGGGTAGCAAGAGCCTAGGGGAGCGAGACTCTGGGGCGACGGGGAGAAGTGGCCTGCAGCGTCTCCCCGGCTTTCTTCCCCCTGCCCCTCCTCCAGGCCCCCAGCCCCCGTTTCTGCCCTCCTTGCTGCTCCACGTGGCCTAGCTATGCCCTCTGTGTGGTCACTGCTGTCTCGTGTTCTTGCTTCCGCCATGGCCGCCAGAGTGACCGCACTGCATCTTTGTAAAGCTCTGACCTTGTCTTTGGCCTTCTCAGAGCCTGTCTGAGGCTCCCCAGAGACACTGCCCAGCAGGCTACCATTCAGGACCCCAGCTGGGCAGCCCCTCTGACCTTCCGCCTCCTCGGGACAGCTGCTCCCCTCACTCTGCTGGGTCTTGGACTCGGCTCCCAGAATAGCCAGGCACGCGGGCACCCTGGCCTTCCCTGGCTCAAGCTTGTCCTGCTGCCGGGAAGGCCTCCCTTTCCCCTGCATTTGGCAAACTCATGTGTGCCCTTCAAGGCCCATCCCCAAGGTCACCTCCACTGGGAAGCCTTCCAAAGGCTCTCAGGCCCTGCCTGGTTCACCTTAGCACTCCTTAGCATTCCTGCAGCTCGGCTGGCTGGCAGGAGAGGGCCCCGGGTCCTGCCTGGGCTCTGTCCAGCTCTGGACCTGGGGCTTTAGGTCAGATGTGCTCTCCCATCCTTCCCCCTGTGCCCGCCAGCTTCCACTCGGCACTTACTAGGGCCCGGTGGACCTAGGAGACTGGCCCTGTGTGATTCCCGTGTGACAGGCGCCCCTCCAAAGCTCAGAGAGGCACAGGCAGTGTGCCCAGCCCACAGGTCGTCTGTCTGTCTGCTCTTCCACGTTAGGCTCCCTTCGCTAAGCCCCAGCCTCCTCCAGCAGCCAGAAGCCTGCTTGCTCCCCTGAGGCAGTGCTGAAGGAGGACAGGCCTGCCTGAAGTCTATCCTCAATGTCCCAGGCCAGCTGGGGCCCAGGGGGAAGTCTCGGGTTGGTAATTGTGTTCAGGCCTTGAGCTGCTGCTCTTCCTGGGGCCCCTGCCTTCCTTAGGGGAAAGAAGGGACCTGGGCCTCTTGGTACCCAGGCCGCCCTGGAGGACAGGCTTGTGGTTTGATGGGGGACGGAGTTGAGGAAGCCCCTCAGGTAGTGGGAACAGCAGGGGGATGGGAAATTGGGGAGTGGTCAGCCCCAGCCAGAGGCGGGAGGGCTCTGAGACTGAGAGGGCTCGTGAGAGCAGAGGGGCCCTCGCTGCAGGACGCTTGCCTTGGGCAGTCAGGGAGCTGCGGAGCACCCCAGGGTTAGAACTAGCTTGTGGGGGGCGGGGGAGCAGGCACCAGGATCCAGGCCGCCTTTAGGTCTGAGATAATTACCTCCAGAGCCAGAAGGGGAAACTGAGGCCTGGGCGGGAGGGAGGGGTAATGACATGCCCAGCAGTGGGCCAGAGCACCCGGTGTCCCACAGGCCTACTCCCTGCTGGCCCATGGGCTTCTGGTGGGCCCCGGGGCCACAGAGGCAAAGTGCAGGAACGCGGCAGCATCTGGGTTCTCTGGGACCCTCCTGTGACTTGTTCCATAGTCATGGTTTTCAGACTTGCTGATTGCTGACTACACACCCCAAGAAGTGTTCCTGTCTTGATTACACAGTCCGCCCGCCCTCCCGCACTCTGGCTTGCCTTTTTCCCGGCAATACCGGGGAAGAAAAAACCGGCGGCCTCCCTTCTCTCGAGGAAGAGGCACCGCAGGTGTTTTAAAGAAGTCGGGGCCAGAGAACATATGAATAAATGCCACGATTCATGTTTGCAAACCCCTCCCTGCCAGCTTCTGTCTTGACGAGCCGGGGGCTGGGGAGGAGGCAGGCAGATGTGGACCTGGGAATTCCGCCAAGCGCTTTGTTCCAGGCAGTGTTCCCTGTCACAGGCAGAACTGCGGAGGCCCCGTGACAATCGGGGGCTCCGGGTACCCACAGGTGGTCCAACTGGCCCCTCATTGCCTGGCCACCCCCAAACGGATGGCTTAGGTCCCCAGGGCCACCCAGCAGGGCGATCCCTCCACCCTTGAGAGAGGCTTGCTTGCCCTAAAGGCCAGCGGGAACATTCCTAATTCTTGTCATAACCACGACTGGGACAAATGGTGCTAACCAAAGTGTCGCTGCTCTGCTCCCAGGCTGTCCTTCCAGCCCCAGCCCGCCACGGCTGTCCCAGAGCTCCAAGGGGATTTCTAGGGCAGGGGGCCTTAGCCCCGTCTTACAGATGTGTTCACCGCAGTCCTGGTGAAGTTCAAGACACTCCTTCCATCAAAGGCACCAGCCAGGCAGCATTGGTGGGGCTGGGTACTGGGTTTCCCACCGCTGACTTGGACTGAGGCTTGGCATGGGCGTTGGTGGGATGGGGGGTAGGTATTTTCAGGGTTGGGGGATCTCTGAGGTCACATGTAGAAGTTGATCAAACCCTAACCCTGTCCAAGGAGGCCTGGCCACCTCCCCTCCTGTGTGTGTGTTGTGTGTGTGAGGGGGTCTCTCTGATATCTATTTAGTACATGCTGTTGGCCTGTGGAATACTCTGCAGCTTATGGAGGACTGCTCCCCCACAGACTCCTGCTGAGGAGAGGAGCACTCATCCTTGTGAGCACCCAGCTGCCTCCAGGGAGCCTCCTGGGGCAGGGGTAGAAGGAGCAGTGTGGGTCCAGGAAGGCTGGATGGAGCCTGGGGGTTGTGGAGAAGTGAGGGCAGAAGGCAGGCCTGGGTGTGGTTTTCTCTCAACCTCCTCCTGGATGAGGAGCCGATGGAGAGGTTCACGCTTGGGCTCTGAAGGGGAACCACGATCATGGAGAAAAGATGGGACCGACGAGGAGACGGAGGGAGATGCAGAGGGAGAGCCTGCTGATGCTCCCAGGGCCCTGGTGAATGACTGCCATGCCCTCAGCAGAGGGGCAGGAGAGAGGGAAAGTGGAGGCAGGCATGTGGGAGCAGGAGGGAGAGGGCCGGGCAAGGGACGGGTGGAGATCCAGGCTGAGCAGCTGTCCCTGGGGGCGGCAGGAGTGGACCCTGGCCTGCTTCCAGGCACCACAGGAGGACAGTGATAGATATCTGTGAGGGGGACTTCCTGGAGGAGGTGGCAGGGTCTGGGATGGGGCCAGGCTCCGGGGAGGTGTGTGTGGGTCACTGTCGCAGCCCCTCCATGGTGGATCATGGACTCCCTGGTTTCCAGGTCTGGATGCATTGCTGTCTTTGGCTTGCAGTGTGGAGCCTGCTGGTGGCCCCAGGGCCTTCCCTTGGGATGGAGCCAGCCACCGAGGCTTCCCTCTGCAACCTCAGAGTGGTGTTTTAATTAGTCAAGTCCTCAAATCATTGTTTACTGCTCCCCACACATGAAGGGTTTATTAAAAACTGGGCCAAGTTAAAAATACTGGCAACAGGGACGTGCAGGCCATTGGAGCTGCCGAGACAGGCGCCCTGAACCACGAGGAAGCCGTGGTGGCTCCTCCCCAGGGAATCCCTGCCCACGTCCTGTCGGTGGCCCAGCTGGCAGACAACCTGGGAGCCGTGTGGAGGGAGACAGGGCGGCCCCTTGCAGCTGCGCCAGCGCTGCTCAGCCTGTGCCAAGCACCAGCACGTGACTGGGTGTCGGAAAGGCCTGGCAGTGCGGAGGTGGGGCCCTCGTCACCCCCTTACCCCTCCAGGAGCTTCCAGTCCCTGGGAAGTGTATGTGGTTAGCCACACTCAGTCATCTAGCCACCAACCTCAGAAGCCCTTGAGGCCTGATGGCGGCCAGGATTGTGGCGGATAGCTCCCCCTGGCAGGGGTGTTCAGGGAAGTCCTCCAGGAGGAGGTGGCACTCAGCATGCGGTGGGCTTGCCATTGGTGGACAAGGGAGACAACATTTAAGTGAGTCACAGCAAGGTTGTAGGCCTTGGAGGCAGGAAGGTGCCGACCTTCATGGTACCGGCATGAGGAGGGTGATGGTGTCAGGGAGCCATGTAGGAGAAGCCTTCTGTACCCTCACGGGAAATAAGCCCTGCAGACCTGCTCTGCCCAGGTCTCCAGGAGGACTCTAGAGTCAGCAGGTCCATAGAGAGGGTGGGCCACAGAGCCGCAGCCGCCAGCCCCCACTGCCTTTCACAGAAGGAGCCAGCAGGAGGGCTGCTGGGGCTCTTATGGGGCCTCAATGTTTGAACAGTGGCAAAAACGGAACTGGGACAAGCCCTGGGGCTTCCAAAGATTGGCTGTCATGCACAGCTCTGGGTAAGAGTCCTTTGCTGGGCCTCAGTTTACCCATACATACAACAGCGAGAGAGACAGCTTTCTTATAGAACATTCCACATCCATCCATCCATCCATCCATCCATCCATCCATCCATCCATCATGTATTCACTCAACAAACACACCCTGGGCCTTTACTGCACGGCTGGGGCACAGAGGGGAACTCGACATAAGCTGGGGCCTCAGAGGCTTCCTTCCACTCCCCACACGCAGAGTGTCTCCCTGGCCGCTAACGGCAGAGTGTGATGAAATCTGGCTTCTGAGGAGTAAATAAAATCAATGTGAACCACTTCGAAAGTTTAAAGGCACAATTAAGGCCTGTGCTCCTCCCGTGAGGACAGGGGTGTCGTAGTGCTGCCTACGGCCTGGGCCGCTCAGAGCCTTTCTCTTTGCTGACGTGCAGGAACGGGAGGCAGAGTCACAGAGCACCTGCTGTGCCCGACGGCTGAGAGCCGCCTCACCCACATGGGCGCAGCTAACTCAATTTTATATGTACAGATTAGTGGAGGTGTCGGTTCAAATCCTCATCTCCCTACCAGACCAGGAATCACAGAGGACGGAGACTGTTCTCTTCATTCAATTAATCAATTACGCCTTCGCTCAGCATCTGCAGCCTCTCAGGCTGTAAACACCCTAGAGTCTCTCCTATCTTTAAACGAAGACACATGCACACACACTCACACAGACACACACACTCACACAGACACACACACTCACACAGACACACACACTCACACAGACTCACACTCACACAGACACACACTCAAACACACTCACACAGACACAGACACACTCATACACTCACATAGACACACACACGCACACACACTCACACAGACACACACACTCACTCAGACACACACACTCACTCAGACACACACACTCACACTCACACTCACACACACACACACACACACACGCACATGCACTCTCTTTCTCTCTCACTTTTGCATCCCGAAGCCCTTTGCTAGAGAATGCCCCTCTCATTGCCTCCAACCCAGAATCCCTGCTCACTCCCTGGTCTGTCACTCTGCCTGTGACCACTCCTCCCACCTGCTCCGGAGGCCTCCCCCTTAGGCCCCAGTGACTCATCTCAGTCTTTAACTGATGTCCCTATGGGCATTTTGAACCCATGGCCATTCCCTCACTCTCTTTCTTGGAGTCTGGGAGTCCGCTCTGTTTCTATAAAGACAAGGGTTTTGAGAGTGTTTATCGAGGAGGGAGCATCGAGGAGGGAGCCAGTGCAGTGTCAGGCTGCAAGTTCAGGTCCAAGAGAGGACCACAGGGCAGCTGATGGAGAGGAGAGCCTCCAACGTCTGCGCCCGCCCGTCTCTGGGCAGCTTCTTCTGTCTCCCCCGTGCATTCTTCGTCTGTTTCCTTTGTGCATTCTTCTTTCCCAATCCGTGGCCGTTGCACTGCAGGGTTTCATGCCCCCTGTCGGTCTCTGGATTCACCATCTTCCTTGTCACCCTTCCATTGCCGCCATCACGGTCTCACCCTAAATGTCCTCTGACTGCAGACCATCCCCCAGTCCTTCTCCCACCTGGTCCATGGCTACCCCATCCGCCAAGGCCATTACAGCAACAAACCTATGTTTCTGCCCCATTCCAGCAGCCAGGTGTGGGGCACAGGTGAGAATTCAGAGTCAAGGAAGATCGAGTGGGGAAACTGAGGCCCAGAGATGGGAAAGGCTTTGCCAAGGGTCCCCAGGACTTTACCCCAATCCTGACATGGGGCCTGTAGTGGCTCTTCTGCCTACTTTTAGCTCTTGCCAATGTCACCTCCCACTGAGTGTGGGTCTCGGCTGCCTAGTGGCTGGGGTGCTACCCACCCTCATGCCCCAGTGGGGTTCCTCTCATCACAGGAGGCCATGTGGCCGTGGCCACACCTGGCTGTCAGCAGCCCTGGGTCCAGGCAGGCCTGCCTGAGAGAGGCCCTGGAGGAGAAAAGAGCTGCCACCTCAGACTGGCAGCCTCCTGGATGGGCAGTTTATCAGCACAGCTAACTCCAGCTACCCACCGGGTGTGAATGCCACTAAGCCAACCAGGGCTGAGGTGGGAGCTAGAACCGCTTCCATGGCCTGGCACTGCTTCAAGCTGACAGGCACCTCGGAGCTGTGAGGGTCAGGAGCCTGAGGCCTGGGCTCAGATCCCAGCTCTGCCTTGAGCCTTCTCTAGCTTTTCCCCTATGGAAAAGGAGGCCACTGGACCGGTGAAGCTCTGGGTTGCTCATGTGCTTTCCTTGGATCCCTGGCAGAGCCGCCCTCTGCCTTCCACCCCGGCTCCAGGCATGGGTGCCTGCCTGGATGGTCTGTATCAGCTGGCTCCAGCCAGGTGGGACCATGGGAGCCCCAGTAGATCGAAGGAGGGAGGAGAGCAAGGTCAGGTTCCCCGCACAGACTGGAGGCTCCCCATCCTAAGCCCCCCACTCCACCGGACTCTCCTGGTTTCTGGTTCAGGTAATTGCACTCTTCTCTCGGACTGCAGGCCTATGGGGTAACTGGGCCTGCTGTCATCCCTCCAGTTTTCCTACACCTTGCCCACATCTCTGTAAATAGGCCCTTTATTAAACATTCTTCAAATTAACCACCTTGTGTGCGCCATCTGTTTCCTGCTGGGACGCCGCCTGAATCACACAGGCCTCACCGTTCCTGGTCTCCTTGTTAATTCAAGCTGTCACTGGGGAGAGAAGAGGCTAGGTGCAGATCCCCAGCGGTCCAGGACGACCTGTGCGAACCATTCCTGCTCAGGGCAGCGGCAGACGGCAACTGGCCTGAGCACCCCGCGCGGGTCTCCCAGCCCTTCCCCATCCTGACAGTATCACCGGCATCCCCATCAGGGCCAGGTGCAGACCCTGAGCACCTACGAAGCACCCAGGACAGGGCAGGAGTGTCTCGTCCAGACTCTCAGCTCCCCTGCACGGCCCCTGCAGGCCAGGTGGTCATCCCACGGGAAATAAGCCAAGAGTTTGAACCATTCCCCAAGCCCTTCACGCCTCCCTTCACTCGCCCTCCCTCCTTCTCCTGCCACCCTGCCTTGCACAGAAAAAACACTGAAAATACTTCTCTAGTGAGCAGGACTGCCCCTCCCACTGCCACCAAGAAACCATGGTGAGAATGTGTTAGTGGCGTCCTCACCGTGGCATGAGTAGATCAATTGGGACCTTGTTGCTGGCTGCACACAGCAAGGCCGTCGCCCGGCACTCACGGAGAGAGGGGAGAATGAGGCAAAACACAATCAGAAATAATTGGCTCATTGGAGAGAGGCAGGAAAAAGCCATGACAAGGAGCAGGGTCTGAGGGCTGAGGGCAGATCTTTGCAGGGAAGAGCAGCTAGATGCCCAGGCTGTAAGAGACCACTTCCAATCTCCACGTCCCCATCCCGGCCAAACGCTTCCGTATTGACTCCTTGACATCATGGTGCAGTTCAATCCCACAAATACTTAATGAGAACCTACTGTGCACCTAATTCTGAGCTTGGAGCCCAGGGAGAGCTGAAATGAGTTTGAGAAGGGCACACTTCCCAGCTCTTCCTTCCTCTTCCCTCCCTCCCTCCCTCCCTCCTTTCCTGCCCCTCCCTCTCTCTTTTCCTTCTGCAAAGGGTTTCAGTAGCACGTTTGTCTGGATAGACATGCATCTAGAAACCTCCTTCTGGTCCCTGCCCTGTAGCCGAGAGGCTGGGGGAGACAGGCAGCCCCAGCGTTGATGCAGCCATTAGGGAAAGAGGCTTGGACCAGGGTGGTGGAGAAGAGAATGGGCTATGCAGATGGATGGGATGGAGAGCCAGTGGGGAGGGCCGGTCCCTGGGGCTTGGGACCCGTTTGCACAGAGAGAGGGCTAAGCTACAAGAGCCAGGAGTCTAAGCCCTCACTCACCGGGCCAACCGCCGGGTGGTGGAGGCCCTGGAGGAGGTTTGACGAGGACAAATAGGAGATGATGGTTTCAGAGAGTGCTCCAGGGGGGTGCCTGGGAGGCCGTGGGCTCTAACCCGGGCCCCAGCTCTGGAGGGATAAAGGCAGAGAGAGCTGGACCCTGGTGTGCACAACTGCAGCCGGGCCGGCCGACCAGCGTCCAGTGCAGGCAGAAGGAAGGGAGGAAGGAGAAAATGAAGGTGGGGAGAGGATGCGGCCAGCCCAGGAGACGGTCCTGCTGTTTTCCCAGATTCTCGGAAGCAGTGAAGAGACAGCACCCGCTGGGCTCCAGCTGGAACTCTCTTCTTGTGATGCCGTTTCTTCTCTTTTCAGTCCATGGGCTTTTTGGTCAGAACTCGGAGAGATCCAGTTAAACGAAGGGACCTGCGGGTTTCGCAATGGACATTTTATGATCAACTTTTATCCCCCCCGTGTTGGAGAGTGGACACCACTCTCCAACACCCCTGTCTTGCTCTGCCACTTCCTTGCTGTGTGACCCGTGGAGAATTGCTCAGCCTCTCTGTGCTTCAGCATCCAGCTCTCTGGTGGAGAGGAGAGTCCCCATAGCTAGACGGGGAGGAGAGATGGGCAGACCTGGGCAGGGTCATTACAAACTAAGGCTCATTACAAACAGAGCAAACTTGAATTTGGGTCCTAGGCGACTCCGGGTGGGGCAAGGGGACGAGGGGACGTGGGGAATGGGGCTCAGCTCACACTGGGCACCCCCTGCCCTCCGTCCCTAGCTGGAGCCTGGCTGCAGACAGCTAAGTGGGGCCTCTGGAGGTGCAGCGTTGCCATAGGAACAGGCTCATGGAGAGAGAGTCTCAGAGGAACCAGGTGCTGGGGGTGGTGGGCAGGGGCAGGTGGTAGGGGTGCCAGATGTGGTCTCCACAAAGCTGCTCCCCACACTGCCAGTGGAAGAGCGGAGGGGCCTGGTGGGGAAAGAACCTGGTGGAGGCATTGCTGCAACCCTGGGGACTCTCCCGTTTGCAAGTCCAAGGGGTCAGTCACCCCTGGAACCGAGACATGAGAGATGGCAAGAGGACGGACGGCTGGGTGGGGGGGCACCAGGCTGCAGACAGTTGCTAGGACACGGGATCTTTCCGAGGGGCTCATGTTAACCTTCGGAGAACACTTTGTGCCTCTTTCATTTATTCATTAATTCACTTAATCCATAAACACCTCGGGGGCAGCGCTGCGGGCCTCTGGCTGCGGGGTGCCTGGCTGAGTGAGAAGCGTCTGGCCGAGCTGGGGTCAGACACACGTGCAAAATCCATTAACACCAGGCAGGAAGAGGCGTTCAGGGCTGAGATGATGCCCAGGGTGGCTGGGAGGGCCAGGACCCTCGGTGGGCAGGTGAGTGGGCGGGAGCCGGGGGACTTGCCAGCCTGGGACTGGGGGAAAGGCCTTCGAGGAGGAGGTGAGACAGGAACAAACTTCTGTCCCTCTTACCTCCCACTTGCGCCTGTCCCCTCCTCGTGGAAAGGGCTATGTCTTCCTTCGCAGGAAATCCCTAACGCCTTGGACACAGTAGCACACCCAAAACGCTAATTTAAAAATGTAATTTAATGAAAATGCTAATGCTTCCTTACATATAAGATAATAAATGTGGTACAGGAATATCTGAAATTCCATGAGAGCTGTGTGTTTTCACATCCCTAAACTCAGAGCTGCCTGCCAACAGGTGGGGTGGCCCTGCCGCGCCACCCATGCTCCCTTCACAGGCACAGGGCGCAGAGCGGCCGTGATTCTGCTATAGTCACCCCACAGACCCTTCAGCAGGGGCCGGGGTGAGGGCCTTCCCCGGGGATCCGGGCTGAGGAAGGGGTTTCTTCTGTGGCTAAAGGAGGTGTCCTGTTCCTACTCATCACAGGGCGTGTTGCCTGGGCCTCTGAGGGTCTCCATGAGCTGGGCCTGCTGGGGAGGTGGGGAGCGGGGCTGGTGCCCCACTGGATGGGAGGGTTGGGTGGCCCAGCCTGATTCCCAAGACTCAGCTTCAAGTCAGGGCATGACAAGTTCGAAGGTCGACTCTGGTATGAAAAAGGCGGTTTCTTGTTCCGTGGAGTTTGCCAGGGCAAGGGAGGCTGCAGAATGCTAGAGAATAGTTAAGAGATTCACATCCAAAATGTTGAAAGCTCTGCAGCGTTCTGCCGCCTGCCTCAGCATGCTAACTTCGCTGTCACTAACGGAACGGCCCGCACTTCTGGGCATCTCCTGTTCGTGCACACATTCATGCCTCGTTCACACATCGGTGGCTGTACAGCTCTCTCTGCCTGGAAGGGCCTCCCCACGCCCCTCTGGAGAATGTCTGTGTACCCTGCGCATGCCGCTGAGGAGCACCCCTCTAAGAGATGCGCGGTCACCCTTCCCATGTGTGCCTGCTCCTCACCTTGCTCGCCTGTCTCCCAGCATCCACCACCTGCATCTCAGAGGTGCCTAAGCACAGGGTCCCCGATGGAACTCTCTTGAGATGAGGGGCCACCTTCAGATCCACCATCGCACCCCTCCTCCAGGGACGCCCCATGAGCCTCGGCACGAGGTAGGGGCCCAGTCAATGCCGGGCAGATGAAAGGCTACATTTAAAGAGGTGAGCCTCTGTTTTACGGAAAATTAACTTCTGGGAATTTCTGATGAATGAAGAATTCCTGCATTTTTGGTCTGCACGGACAAGCTGAGTGATGAAAAGGCTCCTTTTTCCTCTGGCCCCCTATTTCTTCCCTCCTGGGTGGGAGTGAGTCTACCTACAAGCTCTAGGGGTGGGGCGGGGAGTCATCAGTAAGCACTCCAGGCCCCTGGGAGCCCCCCACGCACAGCATGACTCAGTGGCATCCTTTAAGAGGATCCCGTGATTGATCATGTGAACAATTAGACTGTGGACTTACATCCCTGTTGATTCTGATGGCAAGGAAGGAAACCAGAAATCTGTTTTTGAATTGTATCATCAATGATGAGAAATTGGTTTTGTCTGGGGGAGAGGCGTGACCCCACAGAAGCCAACACTGAATATAGACCCGAACCAATGCGTCCCCTCCGCACCCCAGCCTGCTGGTGGTTTTCCTTCCCGGAAGCTTGTGTGCAGGCCTGCGTCGGGGCCTCGGGGGTATGGGCTGGCTCTGCTCCCCCCACCCCCAGCCCCCTGCAGCCCTGGAGAACCCTGGAGTCTGCCTGGGACTGTCACATGCCTCTTCAGGCCCCGAGCACAAGGCCAGGCTCAGAGCATGCCCCTCTGCAGCCAGACCCCCAGCTCGGCTGAGCGTGAGGCCACTTCACACTGAAGAGCCTTCTCTCTGATTGAACTTGAAACCAAACCTTCCTGGAAAATGTTCCAGGGTGCATCTCTCAATTCCCTCCATCCTCTGCCCCCGGGCCCCCGCGGCCGAAGAAAAGAGAATTTCTGCCTCCAAACAAACTTTAGGTTTGGAAAAGTCCTCCGAAAGGTGGCAGCTTTGGTGCCACGTCTCTTTGGTGTTTGCATGAAGCCCTCACAGCCCCCTCCCACCCAAAGACGGGAGGGCAGGCTCCTGATGGAGGCCGTGGGGGCCTCCGTACTCTCCTCCAGGCTCTGCGCACTTTTACCACTCTGCTGGGCTGGGCAGTTTGGCCCTGGAATTCTGAGTAGACCCGGGTTTGAATCCCAGCTCTGCTACTCGTTAACCCTGCCCCTCTCTCGGGGTCCCCCAGCCTCAGTGTGCTCATCTCTGAAATGGACCTTGCAGTCCCCACCTAGCCCAGGCTATGAGGAGACACTGATGAGACAGAACGAAATTAGAGTCTAAATCCAACGGAGAAGTGCAGGAGAGGCAGAAAGGGCAATGCCTGCTTGCCTGCAAACCTTCAACCCAGGGACGGTGACTTCTCGGTCAGGGAGGCTCCTGCCCATCTGTCTCTGGGATGTTCCGGTTCTAGGCCTCTGACTAAGCCACCCGAGTCTCTGGGCGCTGGTCCCTGCCTTGGCTAGTCCCTGCCTTGGCTAGTCCCTTTAGAAGGAAGAGCAGGCCTGTCTGGGGAAGCCCGTTGTCCTCTCTTGGAGGGAGGAAGGAGAGCGTTGGGCGTGAGGACAGTGGACAAAGGCACCTATTGTCTGTAGGATGCGCAGTAGGATTGGATCAGTGGGGGCTCAGAGCCCCCCAAAATCTAGTCTACGCAGAAGCAAAGCCTCAAGGCATGGAGACCCCACCAAGGCTGTGGGGTGGTGTGTAGAGCAGAACGCAAAGGTGGGGTGAAGCCCCCTCTCCGGCCACCCCTCCCACTGCTGCTGGTGCCCAGGACTAGCGAGTCTCCGAGGCCCCTCTAGCTCCACCTTGCTGGGCTGCCCTGATCAGTAATTCTGCCTTTAATCAGGGGTGAAGTGGTGTGGGGCTGGCTGAAGGAGGAGCTAACGTTTAGGAAAGGAGGAGGGGGAGCAGCCATGAAGGGGAGCAGAGGAGTGTGGAGGAAAAAGGCTGGAGACGACACTTCTTTCCTTCCCTCCGAAGAAAACTTTCCCTCATCACCAGCTCCTCTGCTGCCCCTGCGAAACCCAGCGAGACTGCCCCCGATAGTTCCCCTTGCTTTTGGCTCTTGCCTGGGGGGCGTGGGGCCACAGGCAGAGCCCCTCGGCTTGGCTACAGGGAGGGAGTCCAGCTCCTGCATCTTAATCTGGCCCCAGAGTTGGCAGGTCCAGTCCCTGCAACCTGCGTAGACCGCCTGCTGTGCAGTGCTGTGAGGACCTGCCGGCTGCCGGCCTCATCTCTGTGATCCGGAGGGCCCTGTTCTCCGAGCACGGCTCTCAGCTCTCGGCTCTCGAGAGGAGAGGAGAAAGGAGGAGGGGTGGGATACGCAGATAGAGGAGGGGGCGTCCAGTTCCGCCAGCCTGCCGCTCCGCAGCCCCCAGGGTCGGCTTGCAAACAGCAGACTGTACAGCTCCTCCCCAAGGGACTACATTGGCATTTTCGCGCCTTCTGTGCAGACTTAGTCTGTGACAGTCACCAACCTCCCCTCCCTACTGCTCCTAAGCTACCCTTTCTCAGCAGCAGCGTCTGCTTGCCGAAAAGAAAGCTCCAGCCTCCTGAATTTACAAACGCTTTACTGAGACTAGAGCAAGCTAACAGAAGCCTCGTGGCTTGTAGGTCCTGTGAGACAGGAAAGCCCCCTCCCCTCCCTGGAGCGGCCCTGCAGGGGGCTCTGGAGGAGGGCCTGAGTCCAGAGGAGCCGCTGCTGCCTGCCGGGGAGATCCTCCAGCTGTCTGGGCAGAGGCTCTGGGCTGCAGCTGTTGGAAGCATGGCTGGGATGGGCTGTGGCCAGGTCCTGTGTCGGCACAGCGCTTTCCTGCTCACGAAACCCGACTTCCCTTTGGAGACAGGTGGGGCATCCCTGTTTATGGGCTAAGAAACAGGGCTCAGAGAGGGAAGTGATTGGCCTGGGCCTTTGGTGGGCACAAATGGAGATAAAATTAGGGAGCAGGTACCCCCCCCAGGCAAGTGCCCTTTCAGCATAAGCCTGTGACATTTGGACACTGACTCCCCCAGTTGAGAATGCCCTCCCCGGGCCTCCCTCCCTTTCCTAAACTGGGGAAGCCTGTGGGATGCGGGAAGAACCTAGATGGGGAAGGGAGGAGTCTAGATGTGGGGGCGGGAGGCACTCGAAGTCCACTGGGACCCCCCTAAGTGCTCCCTGCAGTCCAGGGACTCTCTTCTCTGTGGGACTTTGGCAGGAACCTGGGAGACCTCTGCCCCAGGGCTGCCCAGCCCTGAGATCCTCTGCCCCTCCTTGGCTTCTGGCTGAGAACTGAGCTTTTCCAGGTCTGCCTGCTGTTGGGATAATTATGAAGGCTGAAGTCAGGGGCCTCGGAGGGAGGGAAGAGAGTAAGCCTGGTCAGGAAGACCTTGGCGATCACCACGCAGTGGACATTGGAACTTCAAGGCTTGGGCCTGTCAGCCACTCTCATTCTAGGTCAGGGGTCTTGGGCAAAGGACCTTCCATCACTGGAGGAGGAGTTAGCATTTAGAGAACTCCGGGCTGGAGTTGGTTTCTTGACTTGATGAAAGAGTCTGTGAAAGAGAGTAGGTCACAGGAATGCAAGGGCATGTTGCAGGCACACAGTGAGCACCCCAACTGCTCTCTCCAGCCTGTCCCCAAAGCCATTCCCAGCAGCTGCTGCCATCTGGGTGTTCTGCAGACAGCATTAGGGAAGGGACACCTTCCGCCAGGGGCAGAGAGTTTCCCACCAGCCTCTTCAGGGTAGCCCAGAGCAGCTCTGGTCTCTGCCCATCCCGAGTGCCTTACTGGAGCACTGACTTAGGGCTGGTGGGCATGCCTTCCCACATCTATGGCTAGGATGGGAAATGTGTGCTCAGATCCACCAGGGCCAGGTGAGAGGGCCAGGAGGCCAGGGCATCCAGCCTCCAGGTTCAAAGTGGCAAGATCACACCCCGCTGGAGCCCTGAGAGGAAGGGGAGGCCATGAACTGGGTGAGCCCCCACTCCCTGCATCTAGGATATGTATGCAAATTAATATATGCAAACTAAGTGTCCTAAACGACCCACCCAAAGAGTGGGACTCCTGGGACTCTTCCCCAGGAGGTTAAACACCTTTAATCCCCTCCTACCACCCCTCCTTCCCTATCTTCCTGAGCCTCCCCCATCCAGAAGGATGTGGGGTGCAGAGCTCTCCTCTCCAGCAGGGCTCTAAGCCTGGGCTGGGGGCAGTGGGGAGGAGGGATGCCTGAAGGAGGGATGCCTCCCTCTCACTGGGAGCTCTGCAGAGGAAAAGGGCCTCTGGCAGTCAGCATCCTCTACCTCCATCTCTCTGGCGGGTGACCCCTCAGAGCAGGTCTCCTCCTCATGAGTCTGGAATAGGCGCCGAGTGCCTGGAGTGCTATTCTGTGAATGTGAGAGGACACTGGTGAGGCTGCCCACGCATGCCACTGTCGACAAAGACGGATGCTATGGTGTGTGTGTGTTGGCGACCGCGTATGTGTTTTTGTCAGTGTGTGACCGCGAGTCAGCTGGGTATGTGTGCTTGTGGGTATCAGGTGCGTGGCTGTGCGTACATGTGTGCGTAAGAGTCAGTGCGTTTGTGTTTCAGCGCCGCTAAGGCCCTGGCTGCGATACTGTGTGTGTGTGGGTGGATGTGACTGAATGCGTGCACCGTTGTCCGTCTGTTTACAAGTGTGCTTGTGTGTTTGGGTGTGCAGGTGGCTCTGTGTGCGCGTCTGTGTGCAGGGGGCCGGCGCATGCGGGAGGATGCCTATGGTTGCGTAGCCGCGGGTCCGCTTGCCCCTCTGCACTCGTGACTAAGCATGTGCCGCCCCGGATGGTGTCTACACTGACTCTGGACTACAGTGTGTTTGAGTTGCCGTGTGCGTTTGCGTTGCGGGGTGTGGGTTGCCACAGGGGCAACTGCATTCTTCTGCGTCTCCATGGCTAGGGGTACTGGGGGCGTCAGGCTTTTCCTCGGTGTTTTTCTGTGTGCGTGTGTGGTTATGTGCTTAGTTCACGTCTTCATAGTGCGCCTTTGTGTTTTCCTGGGCATCTAACCGTTGCACGTGTCTCCGGGACGTCGGCAGTAAGTGTTTCGGTGTTCCTGCGTCCTGACTTGTGCTCTCCGAGCGGGTCTGCGGCCCAGGTTCGATCCCTGCGACTTGTCCTAGGCAGGCCTGTGTGTGCGTGGCCGCGTGCTGTCCTGTTTTGGGGAACGTGTGCCAACGCGCGCGGGGTACCTGTGCCCGTCTAGCCAAGAGTGCACCCGTGTGCGCGAGCGGGCTTCCGGGACGCCGCAGTGGTGGGGGGCGGCCCTGCGAGGGGAGGGGGTCACCCGGACTGGCCGGCGCCGGCCCCGTGCGCGCGGAGGCGGGGGCGGGGGGCGGGGGCCGCGGCGCGGGGGGGGAGGCGGTACGAAAAGGGCGGCGCGCGCGGCGGCGGCGGCAGCTCCCCGGCAGCGGCGGTGGAGAGCGCAGCGCGCAGCCCGGTGCAGCCCTGGCTTTCCCCTCGCTGCGCGCCCGCGCCCCCTTCCGCGTCCGCAACCAGAAGCCCAGCGCGGCGCCAGGAGCCGGACCTGCACCCGCACCGCTCCCGGGACCGCGACCGCGACCGCCCCGCGATGACCGCGACCGAAGCCCTCCTGCGCGTCCTCTTGCTCCTGCTGGCTTTCGGCCACAGCACCCATGGTGAGCCCCCCGGCGGCCCGGCTCGCGCCCCCTCTGGGGAAGCCTGCGATGCCCCGCCGGCCGCCCGGTGCCCCGCACGCCCCGTCCCATGCGCCCCAACTCCGCCCATCCCGCTAGCCCTAAGCCCCGCGCGGTGCCTGTCTCGCCCTCCCTGCCACCCTCGCATGCCAAGCCCAACCCGAGGGTCCCAGGGCGCAGAGGAGGTGTGAGACCCCCAGCCCCTTCCCGCCTGGCAGAAGTGGTGCCGGAGGGGTGTCGGTGCGCTGAGCAAGGAGATATGGAAAAACGAGGTGCTGTTGTGGTGTCTTCTGTGAAAACGCTCTGGGGTGCACTTTGGGGTGTCCCTGCGTGTGTGTTCGGGAACAAGTCTCTGGGGGCAGTGGGGGGTGACTTTGCCTTCTTGGCCCCCAGTTCCCAAGAGAAGTCCAGTCTGAGCCCTTCCTGCGTGGCGCGTTTCTCTAGGTGAGGGTCTGCGACACTTCTGTCTGCAGCGGCCATCTGTCTCTGGCAGCGAGAGAGTTGCCCCCTTCCCGCAGCGCCCCCCCCACTCATTGCACCAGTGGTTGTGTGTAGGGGGCTGTCTGGAAAGCTGGGGAGCTGGTTGAGTAAATGCACACAGTAGGTGCCTATTAAAGTGTTAGAATCTCTAAGCAGTGTTGCAACCTTAGCCGGCTAAGCAAATCCCTGTGGCGTCGTTTTCTTGCTGCGAAGACTGTAGGGGAAAGGGGGAAGATTTGACCTGGGTGCCTGGCTTAATAGGGATGAACCTTAAAAGGAATCCAGATGTCTTACTGGGGAGCCCACCCGGTCAACCTGTCTGGGCTTTCTCAGAGCTGAACACTTCAAAATCTGCTCCCCTTTTCGGCGCAGGTTGCAAAAGTGACGGTCAGACGGCATGGCCAGGGCTTAGTGTGTTTCCCTCCACTGTCCCCGTCCTCGCTGTTGGGAGGACTTGAGGTTTCTTATGTGCTTTCGGGGTTGAGGAGAGGAAGGTGTTTCTCCTGCTCTTGAGAACTCGGGAGTGTACTGTGGCCATCTCGTAGCTGGGAACGTGGCAGAGATGTTTTCCTGAGTGCACTGAGCCCCATCATGCTCGGATAGGCAGTGCCTACTGTGTGCCAGGCTGGTAGGACCCAAGAGGACTGTTGTTGCCCTCGAGGGCAGCAGCAGGCTGTGTGGGAGAAGATATAGGCTTTGCCTTGGTCTGGGGCCTGGAGGGTGAATTGTATAACCTTTCTTGCACCTCAGGGGCTGAATGCGTCCCAGCCTGCCACCCCCAAAACGGACTCTGCGAGGATGACAATGTTTGCAGGTAATAGAGTGGCTCCTCAGAGGCAGCGTGTGGGGGCCATGCAGAAGCCTGGGGAGTCGTGGAGTCAGGCAGAAAAAACGGGGAGCTTGGCCACTGTGCTGCAGCAAACAGCTCCCTGGCCCCTGCAGAAAACTGGTGGGGCGGGTGGGGAGGTGAAGGCAGGGAGTGGGGGCAGCCGCAGCTTCCCGGAGGTGGGGTGGCAGGTGAGACCACTGCAGGCCACTGCAGTAAAACACAACACTCCCCTGGGACCTCGGGGTCCCTCTGCGCTGGCCCCTTGGTATGGCATGTTTTCTCTTTAAGTCTTCCCATTCAGGTGGCTGGTGTTTACTTCCCAGGACCACTGGCTGGTACTGTGCAAAGACCCCCAAGGGCTCTTGGTTCCACAGAAGGTAGCCTGAGCTCCCTCTCTAACCCTGCTCCCCCTCATGTGTCCCCATCTTTCTCCCTTACCCCTGGCAGGTGCCAGCCTGGCTGGCAGGGTCCCCTCTGTGACCAATGCATGACCTCTCCTGGCTGCCTTCACGGACTCTGTGAGGAACCCTGGCAGTGCGTTTGCATCGACGGCTGGGACGGGAAACTCTGCGATATAGGTTGGCGCTTGCCTTTGTCCCTCCCAGCCCTATGTCCTCACCTGCCTGCCCTAGCCCCAGCCACCTCCTCCCAGCCTCCTGTTGCTGGCTGCCCTCACTTCCTCATTCCTGCACACCTCGTGCCCTGTATTTTAATGATCTGTTTATAAATTTCCTGTGGGTATCGAATGCCTCCTCAGAGGTAGGGACTTTATTTTGCTCTCCTCTGCACCATCATCACCCAGCACCCAGAGGAAACACGGGGTGGGGGCCAGGGAGCTGCCTGTTGAATAAAGAGTCACAACATACACACACAGCTGGGCCGGTAGGACCACAGACCCCAGGTCACCTGTCTGTGTCGTGGAAGCCCAGAGATAGACAGGGCTCAGGGGATCTTGGAGCTAAGACTCCCAAGAAAAGCATACGCAGGACTGTAAAACAAACAAATGGGGGAGACAGGGGGAGCCAGCAGCGCTCAGTGGTTGGGGGGCAGGTGCTGCGTCATGGCCAGGAGAACAGGGCTGGGGGACCTGGTCAGTTGTAGGAGTCGGCTGGGGTTAGGAAAGGCTGAGAAAGGGTTAAAGTGAAGATTGGTGTTATCTGTTGATTTCATTAATTTATGCAATCTTTGCCTCCATTACCCCAAGCAATTGAGAGTTGGCTGTCACTGCATTTTCAGGCTGTGAAATGTTCGTCTAAGCCCATTTTCATTTGGCAAAACCTGCCCTGAAGTCCGGGCAAACTCAAGTCCTCAAAAGAAAAAAAACTCCCAGCTGCAAAGCACCCTATCCTCAGGGCCTGTGTCCCGTGGCCCCCAGCATTAGCGATGGTACAGGTAGGGAAACTGAGGATCAGGGAAGGACAAGTGTCTGCTAAGGGATAGGAAAGAAGTTGGGCAAAGAGCCAGCTACAACCCTTTCCCCCAGCCCCAGAAAGAGAGTTAATTTTTATCGATGACTGCATCTAACAGCCTCCCTTAAGGAACACCTGAGAGCATTTTGTGATGGCCTCTCCCTTACAACCAGGATGGCCAGGGCAGCTGAGCTTCTGAAGCTAAGCTCCCTCCCATCCCAATCTGGTCCGTAATTCCAGCCCCTCCCAATATGGTGCACGGCTTCCCTGCAGCTGACTCATGATCTCGCGGGCATCTCAGCTGCCCCTCACAGAAGCAGCAGCAGCTTGGAGTCGTTTGGGGATCCAGGGGAGCCCAGCAAAGCCACCATTTGGGATCAGGGTTAGGCTTTTAGCTTGGAGCCCATCTTCTTCGGTATCAAAATGCAGTACACCCTTGCTGAAATATTCCAGACAAATGCCTCCCTTCCTGCGGGCCCTTGGTGTGTCCCCTCCCCACCAGGTTGACAAAGGCAGCCAGCTTGCTTAGGGCGAGAGAGTCGGGGTCCCAGCAAGGACACAGCTCTCCCTGTTCCTTTTTGCCCACCTGAGGCTGTCGAGGCCACAGCTGCTGTCCTGGCAGAGACCCCCAAGCAGTCTGCTCCTCGCAGCAGCTTAATTCACCCCTGTCTTGGGTTTGGAGGCTCAGGGGGGCTGCCCCAGATTGGTGTAGCAGGGAGAGCTACAGGGACGAGCTAGGGGTGGTCGCCAGCTTTTTAGTTTAAATTTAAGATTCTGAGTGACAGGAGAGCCAGGAGCAGAGAATTAGGAGCCTGACGTGGAGGTGCCACTTGCTAATGCCTTGCCGGTGCCATCCCGTAAAGATAAATCCTCTTTATGTGTCCTTGCAGCAAGCCTGGCTTCCATGGAACGCCACAGGGTAGTCCATCAACACGGCATTCAGGCTTTTCCTCCTTGATTGATTGCAGTCTCCTCTCCACGAGGGTGCAGGTCTCTTTGAGAAAGGGAAACAAAAGTACGCACATGTGTGGCCGTAGCGCTGGGGAGCCCCCCCGATCAGCCTGCCTTAACTTGCTGCATCTCTTGCTGGCCCTGGCTTTCTGCTTGGCAGCTACAGCAGCTCAAATGATAGAAAATCAAAGCTGAAGAGTCCCTCAAGATTGGCCGGGGAAAGACCCTCTTTTTATAAATAAGGAAACTGAGGCACATGATATGGGGAAGTGCTGAGCTCTGCTGCCACGTGGCAGCAGGCTGGATACAGGGCAGGACAGGGTCCCTCTTGGCCCCACTGGGGAGCTGGGGTTTCCACCGTCAGAGAGCCCCTGACGCAGGCTCTCGTGTTCAGCTCATCCCTGGCTTGCTGAACCTGAATAATGGAGTGTGCATGATGGAAGGTGTTAAAAGACGGTGGAAATATACCAGTGCTCATGGAAACCTGCGCTCACAGGAGAGCGCTCAACAGTTACAATTTTCTTGCCTTTAAAAGATGCAGCCTTTTTACCAGGGACCCCTTGAGTTCAGAGCCTGAGTGCAGAAAGAGAGTCCACAGGGAGGTGGACGCGGTGCTGGGGCTAAATCAGGTTTCTCGATTTCTGACCGAGGGAAGTCGTTACCTCTGCATTCCCCCAACTGCCCCTCTTTGATGGACAAGTATGAAGAGCTGGTGGTTTTTCTGAGAGTTGGGCTGTATTTGTGGCCAGGACCTGTCCCCCTCACAGGAGAAGCTGGACGAGCAGCCTTGTCTGGTGGACAGGCGTTAGGGAATCTCAGCTAAGCACAGGGTTGCAGGGAGGGGCACGAAGTCTACAGTGAACATTACGGACACGTTGCTGGACATGGGGCAACCTGGTGCCAGGCAAAGGGTACAGCTGTCCATATCCGTGGCTTGAATATCAGTGGCCACGACTTTCTGATCTGTGACCTTAAGCAAGGAAACCCCTTCAGCTTCCTGAGCCTCAGTTTACTCACTTCATGGGATTTTTTGAGGGGGTCCCTCACTCTCTTACACCAGACCCCACTTGGTGGCCATAGAGCCATTTTGAAGCCCACCGGGGTCCGTGCCACGCTTGTGTATGGAGAGGAAGCTGAGTTCTCCCACTCTTTGTCGCCCCGCAGATGTTCGGGCCTGCTCCTCCGCCCCCTGTGCCAACAACGGGACCTGCGTGAACCTAGACAACGGCCTCTACCAATGCTCCTGTGCCCCTGGGTACTCGGGAAAGGACTGCCAGAAAAAGGACGGGCCCTGTGTGATCAATGGGTAAATATCCTTCCCGACTGTGTGATCTAACGAATCCTGCTTTTCACGCACCTGCTGAAGACTCTTTCAGCCTAACCCTGTTGGACCTGTCGCCTGACAGATGAAGTGAGCTCCTCCCGGATGCGGGTATTTGGGGGAGGATGTGTCATTTCCATAATTTTTTCAAATGATCCTGAAGGTGAATTCTTATTCCCCTGATGTTCCCGAGTCCTGATGTGTGTGAATGACAGTCGATTGCAATGGTGAACTGACTCTCAGAGCTGCATAATTTTCTAAAGGCAACATAATGAGAGATCAGAGTTCAGCGGGACTGAGGCTGTTTGTGAAACCCACTTGCTGTATCTTGGGGGTGGTTTTGGGGAACTGGTGGGCTCTGCAATTGGATTTTTCTGCGATGTCTGTGGAAGGAGCTGCCTCGTTGAGAGGTGAGGAGATTGGGCTTCTTCAAGCGCGAGAGGGGGTGGGCCAGCTGCCAGCTATCCTCAGTGGAAGGGCCTTCGGGACTCCTGCGCAGTGGACGTAACAGACGGAATGGCCACTGTCCTCACTTGCAGCTCCCTGAGCAAGGCTTCCCAGCAGCTCGGCTACTGTCCATCTTTTATCTCTTTGGCGACCCTGAGCCGTTCCCCCCTCCCCGTTGGATGGGGTTTAGCCTGAAGCCAAGGGAGATCTTGACGGAGGCAGAGTCTGACATAAGAATCCAAACTTGAACCCAGTCCTGGGCCTGTAGTTGGGGGGGTAGGGGTGTCCCTTTCCCCTGAAGAAACTGAAGCTAACATGCAAATAAGGTGATCTTGCCCCGACTTTGCAGGCTGATGCAGAGCCAGCAGTCTGTAGGAGCTGTAAGCAGACATGCATGGGGCTCCAGAGATCAGTCCAGACGGGGTCAAACTGGGGGCCGGTGACCACTGAACTCTGTGTCTGCTTATTAGCAAGGAGGAAAACAGAGCGAGACCTTTAAAATACTTTGCTTTTCTTGCTAACAGACTTAAACCAGTGTGTCAAAAGAGAGCCTAAGGTCCTTGAGGTTCCTTCAGACCCCAGCTCCCATGCCGCCGGCACCCTGAAGCGGCAGTGCTGATTTCTTGTGTTTATAGCCCCTTCTTCCCCGGAGTTTTGGCATTTATCAGATGACAAAGGGCTTGCTCGTTTAAAAGCACTTACATTAAATGCTCCTTGTGCTCTGCTGTGAGCAAACAGCTTTGGTTTGCAAGCTGCACTTGGGTGAATGGACCACTATTAAACAGCCTGGCAGACACACCGGCTCGTGCCAGCGTAGACAGACTCGTATTGCTTTCTCTTTGAGAGGCCCCAGGCGTGTCCTACACAATAGGCTGTGGATCCACTCTGCTAATAATAATGATAATAACAATACTGAGGGTTGGCAGCCACAGTGGACGTAGGCAGAAAGGACGACAGCAGGTCCCAAGATAGAGTGAGGGGCACCCCTTGCTTGGTCCTTCTGCCCCAGCAGCCCAGGGATGGAGCTAAGAGAAGCGGGGCTTGCTCCAGTCCTGGGCCGTCACTGACTTTGCCTCTCCCAGCCTGTTTCCCAGCTGGCGAGTGACTAACCCACAGTCAGTCCTCTGGTGGGAGAGGTGCAGTAAGAGTTGGGAGAGGTCGTGGGCATCCTGGCATGGAAAGTCGGGGGTGCTCCAGGTTAGCAGCAAGATGGGGGTGAGGTGGGCACCCACCCATCCCCCACGTGTGCCTCCCTGGCTGGCATCCTCTCCCTCCCTACCTCCCTCATGCATGCACCTCATGTGCTTTGAGCACCTGCCCGACAAAGGGGCCGGGAACCTTCCGTCCCAGCACTCCCTGCGGCACTGCCCTAGCGCAGCCCCCGAGGCCCTTGATGTGTGCCTCTTGTGTTCCAGCTCCCCCTGCCAGCACGGAGGCACCTGTGTGGACGATGAGGGCCGGGCCTCCTACGCCTCCTGCCTGTGCCCCCCTGGCTTCTCAGGCAATTTCTGCGAGATCATGGCCAACAGCTGCACCCCCAATCCCTGCGAGAACGAGGGCGTCTGCACTGACATCGGGGGTGACTTCCGCTGCCGCTGCCCGGCCGGCTTCATCGACAAGACCTGCAGCCGCCCGGTGACCAACTGTGCCAGCGGCCCCTGCCAGAACGGAGCCACCTGCCTGCAGCACACCCAGGTGAGCTACGAGTGTCTGTGCAAGCCCGAGTTCACAGGCCCCACCTGTGTCAAGAAGCGCGCCCTGAGCCCTCAGCAGGTCACCCGTCTGCCCAACGGCTATGGGCTGGCCTACCGCATGACCCCAGGGGTTCATGAGCTGCCCGTGCAGCAGCCTGAACACCGAGTCCTCAAGGTGTCCATGAAAGAGCTCAACAAGAGTACCCCTCTCCTCACCGAGGGCCAGGCCATCTGCTTCACCATCCTGGGCGTGCTCACCAGCCTGGTGGTGCTGGGCACCGTGGGCATCATCTTCCTCAACAAGTGTGAGACCTGGGTGTCCAACCTGCGCTACAACCACATGCTGCGGAAGAAGAAGAATCTGCTGCTGCAGTGCAACAGCGGGGAGGACCTGGCGGTCAACATCATCTTCCCCGAGAAGATCGGCATGGCCACCTTCCGCAAGGAGGCTGGCGACGAGGAGATCTAAGCAGCGTCCCCACAGCCCCCTCTAGATTCCCGGGGTCCCGCAGAGCTCAGTAGACGCGGTCTGTCCTGTCTTTGTGGTGGAGTTCGCTAGCTCTTGTGTGGAATCTGGTGAACGCTACGCTTACATATATTGTCTTTGTGTTGCTGTGTGAGAAGCTCAATGCTAAAACAACCCTCTCTCTCTCTCTCAATGCATGATAAAGAATAATAATAAGAATTTCACCCTTAAACAATTCAGAGAAATAAGTATGTTATTCTAAACTCTAAATGAAATATCAAAAAAGACCAAAAAAAAACAAGGCAACAGGACCAGGGCCCCGTGCCGACGCCCCTCCCTCGGGGGTCTCGGTCGCAGGGTCCTCGTGAAACCGTTACGAGTGCTGTGCGTGACCACTCACTGTGCAAAGGGCTACGATCACTTTCGTTCGTTAATTCTCACACGCCACATCCGACTCGCACTCACTCCAGCGCAACATCGCTGCCCTTAGATCTTCCCGGCTGATTTGAGCGTTAGCGGAGTGCAGCGGCTGCGTGTCAGGCAGAGAGAGCCCCAGGTTGGCCGCTGGGGGGCCGGGCCCCTGCCCCAGCCCTGCCACTAACTCGCTGTGTGATCCTTGGCGAGTCCTTATCCCAACCCTGGGCCCACCTTCTCACCCCTCTGGAGGGAGGGGTTTGAACACCCACCATCATGGCCTCTCTGGCTCTAAAACTCTGAATTAGGAACGAGGGGGTATGGACCAAAACACTGCTTGGCCCCAGAAATCAGGATCTGATGAAGACTAAGTCTCATCCTGGGATCCGAAAGGTTTTGGCCTATCCTGGATGAACACTTGATGTGGAAATTTATCCTAACTGCGTTTCTCAAACTGGGGAGCCTCCTGGCCCACTTCCCATTTGGGAACAACTAGCCCCTTTGAGTCAATATGTGCCGCCTGGAGCTGCCACTGAGGCCTCCAGCCCTCGCCCACCCCTCCTTGTCTACCCAGAGCCCCAGCACCGTACCTGCCCTACCCTATAGAGATGTCCCTTGAGACTTGAATGCACCTTGAACCGTAAGTGCCCCTGGCAGAATCTGAGCAGCAACACAGCCCTCACCAACGTTTTCACAGGGATTAGTGGAAATTTCGCTTGTGGGGCGCTTATTAGTTCTGTGGCAAATGTGGTCGGAGACGTGGCCTACGCAGCCATGGTTTACATCTGTGTTGCTGAGTTAATAACCCTCAGATCCCCAAAGACCTAGCCAGCTTCTGAATTTTGAATTTGACTTTTTTAAAATAAAGAGCATCTATTTTTTTTTTTTTTGCAAAAATAGTAAGAATTGGGACAGAGCTCTGTTCAGCTTTTCAGCTTTTGGGGCTGGACAGCTAAACAGCCCTTGGGTACCAGATGGGAATGTTTTGCTTCTTAGGTGATTTAGAGGAGTCTAGACTCTCAGCTTTATGAGCGTTGCCGGCCCTGCTTACCTTGCTCCAGGGGTTTATTTCTAACCCAACATCTCTTTCGCCATCTACAGTCACTCACATCAGTCACCTGCACACAATTTCACAGTCACCCACCCCATCGGTCACCTGCGCCATCGTCATTACACAGTATGGACCTCATCATCCTCCAACCGCCATCCAAGCCCCTCATCCCGACTCAAAGCCCGACGCCATCTGCCCAAGCTCAAACACCCCTACCCCTCACACACCCATTGGTCTCTGCACTCCCGGTCCTTCCTCGTCCTGATTCCAAGCTCCGCCCACCCCCACCACCTCCCCGCACGCAATAAGCTGTCCCCTGCAGAGCCTCTCCTACCACCCCTGTCCCCACCAGGCCCCTCCCCACTGTCAGCCCCGAGTCCTGCAGCACCCGTCCCAGCCTCACCCCTAAAGCCCTGTCACCTCCCTACCACCATTATCACTGCCAAGCACCTTCCCCTTCCCCTCCAGCTCCTGCTTCCATCCCGACCAATCCTCTCATCCCCCATCCTTCCCTTCCTGTTCCCCAACCCTCCTTTCCTA
>CM052655.1:119421152-119481370 GCA_028533165.1 Leontopithecus rosalia
GTCCTCCCTACCCTTCCCCTTTGATCCCCCCACCCTTCCCCTTTGATCCCCCCCACCCTTCCCCTCTGGTCCCCTCACCCTTCCCCTCCTGTCCCCCACCCTCACTTCCTATCACCCTGCCTTCCCCTCCCTTCCCTCTCCCCAAACCCCTGGGTCCTCCGCCCCAATCTCACAGCTGCCCAAGTCCCTCTTCGTCCCCAACAAAGTCATCCAATTCACCATCTCATCTCATTTTGAGTTTGTTTTAATAAATAAAAAATTCAAAAAGACAAAAAAAAAGAATTGTTGGCATGTGTCAGGCAGGCGTCTGGTACCCTGCCTGGCCTCTCTCAGCGTGAGACCTGGACTGAGTTCGCTAACGATTCCGTTCCTCAGTTTCCCCAAATGCAAAATTCTAAGATTGGCGAGATGATCAAACTCTGTTTTTAATCTTGATGCTGTAGAGAACAGCCACGTTCCCCTGATAACAAGAAAAAGAGGTCCCACAGTTGAGGCATCCTTGACCAACTCCCATCCATTCATTCCTTCACCGTCGGAGACTCATCCGATCAGGAAGCATTTCCAGGCACCTGCCGAGCACCAGGCAGTGTGCGGGACTGCAGGGCAGGCAGGACCAGGGGGCAGTCTGGAGGGGAGCGGACACGCAGGTGTCCCCAGGGAGCCCAGCGCAGTGCTGGTCATGTGCCGTGGGAGCGGAGGGTCCTGAGCAGACGCCTCCCTTAGAGAGGGGCCACCATCTCACCTTCCCACGCAGCAAATTATCTATTACCAGCACGCGATGAGGCCGCCCCTCCCAAATTCCACAGCTCCCACCACACACATCCCCCGTCAGAGGAGCAGCGTCAGCAGCCTCGCCACGGTCTTCACATCACGCAGAAATGGTCATTCCATGTTCTATGGGTCACCAGACTCTGCTGAGAGTGTTGGGATCTTTGACTGCCCGGCCACACCTCGTGTGTGTCCGGTGTAGCGTGTAGTTTACGAAATGAACGGAAAAGCTCAAAGACAGCTGTCAAAGACATGATCACCAATTCGGCCCCAAATTAGGAGAGGAGGATGAGGACATCAATTTCGTCACCAAAATGTTAAAAAACATGTCCTTGAGGCTCTTTTTAGCTTTCCCGTTTACTAACCAGTCCAGACATGCAAAAAAACCTTGTTTATTGAAAAATAAACAACAAGGGCTAGACTTGCGTCTGTGTCTTTGATCACACGTGTGCCGGGTGACACTGGTCCCTCCCGTGGGGCCTCGGGCCCTGGGTGGGCAGCGCCGAGTTCATACTTTCCGGGGCCCTGCTTTGGCCTAATACCCAGCCCCTCCCGTGTGGCCAGGAGGCTGCAGGGCTAAGGGGTGAGCCCACCCAGGCCTGTGCCCACCCCTTCTAGACCACATTCTTGGAACCTGGGAGTTTCCGGTCCAGAGGGTCCTGAGATGACCTCCAAGGCCCTCATGGGCCTTGTCCCTGTCTGTTTCCCGAGGTGGCTGTTTGTGGGTGGCCTGGACGGAGCTGGGACTTGACGGGTGCAGGGAGAGGGTCCATGCAGGAGCACAAAAGTGGCCTCGCACTGAGGCCAGCTCCCGCCATGCACCAAGGTCCAGCCCCTGCCCTGCGCGTCCCTCCCAGCCCTGGCCCCTGCACCTCCCTCCCGGCCCCAGCCCCTGCCACACATTAGTGCACTCAGCGCAGGAGTCCAGTCCCAGAGTGCCAGAGCCAGCGCAGCCCACTGAAGCCAGGACAGAGGAGCTCAGGTCTTGCTCCTTGGCCCTGCTGACCTGGGAGGCAGTCCTCGGTTTGAGTCCCCTCTCCACCTCCCCAGGGCCCGCCTTCCTCTCTCAGACTCTCCCTGGCCAGGCTACTGCCACTCCCTCTGGCTCTACAACTCCAGGTCCTGGGCACCGGTGACACCCCCTCCTCCCCCGGCCACCACAGTGGCCACTGGTTCTGCTTTTCCCCATCTCCTTCTGCCCTTAGACCTTACAGGTTGGGCTCAGGCCCGCTCTGTCCTTCAGGGTCCCTCTGGCCTCCCCACCCAAGGTCCTCTCTGTCTCTAAAACTCTGAATTAGGAACCAGGGGGTATGACCCAAAACACTTCTGGCCCCCAAAATTAGGGCCGATGAAGACCAAGCCTCATCCTGGGATCTGAAAAGTTTAGCCTCTCCTGGACCGGCCCTGGACATTGAAATTCATCTTAACTGCGTTTCTCACAGTGGGAAACCTCCTGGCCCACCTCCTGTTTCAGAAAAGTCAGCCCATTTGATTCATGATGTGCCATCTGGATGCCAGCCCTGTAGCCCTCGATCTCACTCACCCACCCTCACCCACCCAGGACCCCTACTCCAAACCTGCCTCCTGCCCCCAGTTCAGCAGAGCACACAAGACAGATAGGCAGAGGTTTCCTCTCCTGGGTCTCAGCTGGGCTCCAGGGTCATCTAGAGCAGAAAAATCCCCAGCGAACTCCATGTAGAGGAAGAGGCCCGAGCAGCACCCAGAGCAGGTGTGTGGAAGGTTCCTGAAGGAGAGCTGAGAAGGAGGGAGTGGGGAGGGGCCGTGGAAACTGGGGATAAGACGGTGCGGGGGTTCGGTGGGCAGCCTATGTGGTCCGGACTGAGTCCAGACATGGAACCTCCAGGGAAATAGCATGACCATGCTGAAGGCTCCCGAGTTAATCAATGCAGAAACACAGATGAAAGCGGGGCGTTTGCTAGGAAAACATTAAGCCTCCAAATTCCTCAATGCAGCCGGCGGGAACAGAGCGATCCCTTGCAGAAGACCCCGCAGGCAAAGCCAACCTGGTTTGGAGGCCACGTTTGACCCTTTAAGGGAAGGGGGAAGGCTCGGGCTGGAGGAACTGTTCCACAGCAGAGAAAAAGGAAAGAGGAAGGTCTCCAATTGCGTTTCCAGAGCCAGGAGAACCCTGCACTGAAACCTGACAAAGGGCACAGAACTTGAAAAGTCACCGTCCTCACCCCTGAATAGAGAACCAACATTTCCAGTGAAATAACAACCCAGCAAAGTAGCCAATTGGTTTGTTTGTTTGTGGAGTTTTTTTGTTTTTTGTTTTGAGACAGTCTCACATTGTCGCCCCGGCTGGAGTGCAGTGGCACAATCTCGGCTCACAGCAACCTCCACGTCCTGGGTTTAAGCGATTCTCATGCCTCAGCTGGACGCCACCATGGCTGGCTAATTTTTGTATTTTCAGTGGAGATGGGGTTTCACCATGCTGCCCAGGCTGGCCTCAAACTTCTGACCTTAGGTGATCCGCCAACCTCGGCCTCCCAAATTGCTGGTTACAGATGTGAGCCACCATGCCTCGCCTGCAGCTAGGTTTTTTTTTTTTTAATGCGTGATCAAGTATAGCATTTTCTAGGAAAGCAGGTTTAATTTAACATTAGGAAATGCAGTAGCGGGCATTGAGCCTGGAATGGTCATGGAAGAAGGGGATAGTGATGGTCACCTAGAGTCCCTATTAGACCACCCTGGAGCCAGGCTTGGACCTGGGAGAGGAAACTCCATTACAGGCCCAGTGGCTTTTTTTTTTTTTGAGATGAGATCTGGCTCTGTCACCCAGGCTGGAGTTCAGTCACCAGATCTGGCTCTGTCACCCATCACAGCTCATTGCAACCTCCCCTTCCCAGGCTTAAGTGATCCTCCCCACCTCAGTCTCCCGAGTACCTGGGACTAGAGGTGCATACCATCACATGCCTCTAATTTTTGTATTTTTTGTGGAGATGGGGTTTCACTATGTTGTCTAAGCTGCTGGTTTCGAACTCTTGGACTCAAGCAATCCACCTGCCTTGGCCTCCCAAAGTGCTGGAATTACAACCATGAGCCACCGCACCTGGCTCCAGTACATATATATATATTTTTTTTCTGAGATGGAGTTTCCCTCTTGTCACCCAGGCTGGAGGGCAGTGGTAATCTCGGCTCACCGCAACCTCTGCCTCCCAGGTTCAAGCAATTCTCCTGCCTCAGCCTCCTGAATAGCTGGGATTACAGGCACCTGCCACCACACCTAGCTAATTTTTGTATTTTTAGTAAAGACAGCATTTCACCATGTTGGCCAGGACGGTCTTAACCTCTTGACCTCCTCATCCACCTGCCTTGGCCTCCCAAAGTGCTGGGATTACAGGTGTGAGCCACTGCACCTGGCCTGCTTTTTAAATGTTAAGGCCGTGAGGTTAGCCTTCATTTTTATCTTATCAGACTTTTCAGGGATTATTAGATACTGGCTCTGGATTGACACACTGATTTCCAGACACCTAAAGCATCCCTCAGAAAAAGGCTTTTGGAAGAGGTCCGTGGAGTGATCAATGGGGTTTTATTCCCATCTGTCCCACACGGGCCCAGGGACTCCCTAAGCCCACCCTGTGGTTATCTCCCCAGCTCTAGAATTCAGAGCTGGCACAGACACACTCAACAGCTGGCAGAATCTTCACATTGACTCTTTAACCCATGGAGTAGGGGCCATTATGGTAAGAAAGGCCAAATGGAAGCCACTAGAACTGCTCTACCTATGGAAACAGTACACCAGAAGTACTGCTGTGTTCTTGGGGGGATGGTGGAGATTAGTGCCATCATCAAGGAATTTGAAAATGAAAGGGTGGTGATTCCTGTGATGTCTTCATCCAACCTGCCTCTTTGGCCCGAGTAGAAAACAGATGGATCTTAGAGAAATTATCATACATTTAATCAGATGGCAATTCCAGCCTGCAGCTGCTGTTCCAGATGTGGTTCCACGGCCGGAGCAAATCGGCACATCACTGGGCAGGCAGGCGTAGAGTTGGTGGCTGTCTCTTTTTTTTTTCTATACCTGTTAGCGAAGAGCTGAAAAATGAGTTTGCTTCCAAATTGTACTGTTGGCAAAGCCAGCAGCCATCATCACCGTCCTGCCTGAGGGGCAATCGCACCAGCTCTACGGCGTCATCTACTCCCCAGGAACTTTGATCGTCTTTCCTTTACAAGAGCATCACGCTGCTTCATTACTTTGAAGTTATTCTGCTGATTGGACCTGCTTAGCAGGACGCGTCGGTAAGACACTTGCATGCCAGAGGGTGGGAAATAAATCTCACAAAAATTCAGGGACTTTCCAGCTTAGTGAAAATTCTAGGAGTCCAGTAGTTTTAGAGCACAGTGAAAGAGTCTTTCCAAGGTGAAAGGCAAGTTGCTTCATCTGGTACCTCCTATCAGCATGAAAGAGACACAGCTTCCCGTGCAGCTCTTTGGATTCTGGAGGCGACACATATATCGTCATGAATTTCATGGTGATGTCTCGGCCAGCCTCAGACTGTGCATAAGAGGGTAGTCCCCTAAGAAAAGAATGGAGCTGAAAAGCTTTCTTGCCTAGTGACATCACAGGTAAGAAAGGGTGTCGTGTAAGGGTGTCGCGTAAGGGTGTAAGGCTGTCATGGCGTAATGCATTACTCATGTGTTTGTGTGGTGTGGTGCTGGTGTAAACAGACCTACTGCATTGTCCGCTGTGTCAGGCCATGACATGTGACTATGGACAGTCCATAATACTTAATAATGATCAAAAGTGACTACGTTACTGGTTTATGCATTCACTCTGTTAAACTTTTAATCGTTTAGAGTGTACTCCTTTTACTTATAAAGAAGCAAAGTATGGGCCGGCATGGTGGCTCATGCCTGTAATCCCAGCACTTTGGGAGGCCAAGGTGGGCTAATCACGAGGTTAGGAGATCAAGACCATCCTGGCTAACACAGTGAAACCCCGTCCCTACTAAAAATACAAAAAATTAGCCAGGCATCGTGGCACATGCCTGTAGTCCCACCTACTCAGGAGGCTGAGGCCACAGAATCACAGAAACCCAGGAGGCGGAGGTTACAGTGAGTTGAGATCCCACCACTGCACTCCAGCCTGAGTGACAGAGCAAGGCTCTGTCTCAAAACAAAACCAAAAACAATAAAAAGCCAAGGTGAACTGTGAAACAGATCCTTCCGGAGGCATCCAGAAGAAAGCATTGTTATCCTGGGAGGTGGCAGCTCCATGCCTGTTACCGCCCCTGAGGAACTTCGGGGGAGATGCCGAGGTGGAAGGCGGTGATATTGATGATCCCACCCCTCGGTGGGACTAGGCTCATGTGTGTGTTTGTGTCTTAGTTTTTAAGTAAAAAGTTTAAAAAGTAAGAAAACAATATAATAGAAAAAAGCTTATAGAATAAGGATGCAAAGAAAGAAATCCTTTTGTACAGCTGTACGGTGTTTGTGTTTTAAGCTACCTGTTAGTACAGCAGAGTCAAAAAGTTGAAAACGATTAAAAAGTTTACAAAGTTAAAAAGTTACTGTATCCCATGCTGATCAGTAGCAGGATCGCACCTGTGAATAGCGGCTGAACTCCAGCCTGGGCAACAAAGTGAGACCCCGTCTCTAAATAAATAAATAAATAAATAAATAAATAAATAATTTAAAAAGTTACTGTAAGCTAAGGCTAATTTATTATTGAAGGGAAAACACATTTTAAAATGAACGTAGTGTGGCCTAAGTGCCCGGTGTTGATAACTCTAAAGTGGTGGTCGGCCACGTCCCGGCCTCCCATCCCCCATCACCGGCTAAAGTGGTGGTCAGCCACGTCCCGGCCTTCCCATCCCCGGCTAAAGTGGTGGTCAGCCACGTCCCGGCCTTCCCATCCTCCATCACCGGCTAAAGTGGTGGTCAGCCACGTCCCGGCCTCCCATGCCCCATCACCGGCTAAAGTGGTGGTCAGCCACATCCCGGCCTTCCCATTCCCCATCACCGGCTAAAGTGGTGGTCAGCCACGTCCTGGCCTTCCCATCCCTCGGTGGTCAGCCATGTCCTCGCCTTCCCATCCCTCATCACAGGCTCGCAACCCAGCCACAGCCACGTCCAGTCCTGCAAGCTCCACTCACGGGAGGTGCTCGAGACAGGTGGACCAGTTTTTATTTTTATTTATTTATTTATTTATTTATTTATTTTGAGGCGGAGTCTTGCTCTGTCGTCGCCCAGGCTGGAACGTCGTGGCGTGATCTCAGCTCACCGTAACCTCCGCCTCCTGGGTTCAAGCGATTCTCCTGCCCCAGCCTCCTGAGGAGCTGGGACTACAGGCATGCGCCACCACGCCCAGCTAATTTTTGTTTTAGTAGAGATGGAGTTTCACCATGTTGGCCAGGCCGGTCTCAAACTCTGGACCTCGGGTGATCCACACACCTTGGCCTCCAGAAGTGCTGGGATTACAGGCATAAACCACCCCGCTGGCCAGTTTTTATTTTGTATACTGTATTTTTACTGTCCCTTTTCTGTGTTTAGCTACACAAACGCGTCCCATTTTGTTGCAATTACCTGTAGTGATCAGTACAGTCACACGCAGCACAGGTCCGCAGCCTAGGAGCCACAGACCACACCAGTGCGCCCCGCTGTGTAATGGGCTGGGCCATGCAAATGTGTGTGAGTACACGCAACGATGTTTGCACAACAATGAAATTGCCTAATGATGCATTTCTCAGAACATACCCCTTCGGTGAAGTGAAGTATGACGGTGCTTCACTGGGGCGTGCTGCTCTGACTCCCTTACTGAGTGATGTGAAAATCTGCCAACTTTTGAGTGAGCCCCAGAACGAGAGAAGGCTGTGCAGCAGGTCCAGGCTGCCAAGTCGGTGGCTCTGCCTCTCGGGCCACAGGACCCAGCCGATCCAGTGGTGTCTGCAGCGTCAGGGGGACTTTGCCAAGAGGTTGCTGAGAGCTTCTGGCATCCCTCCCAGGTGAATCACAGGGCAGACCCTTCACGTTTTGGAGTGAGGTGCTGCCCTCCTCCGTGGGGAACCACTCTCCACTCGGGAGTCATTGAAAAACCGCCTTTGTCTTACTCCTGGGTTTACATAGAGATTGAACTCTTTTGGCCGGGCGAAGTGGCTCACGCCTGAAATCCCAGCACTTTAGGAGGCCAAGAGGGGCGGATCACCTGAGGTCAGGAGTTCGAGACCAGCCTGGCCAACATGGAGAAACCCTGTCTTTACTAAAACTACAAAATTGGCGGTCCGTGTTGGCTCATGCCTATACTCCCAGCACTTTGGGAGGCTGAGGCAGGCAGATCACCTGAGGTTGGGAGTTCAAGACCAGCCTGACCAACATGGAGAAACCCCCTCTCTAAAAATACAAAAAATTAAATGGGCATGGTGGTGCATGCCTGTAATCTCAGTTACTCAGGAGGCTGAGGCAAGAGAATCGCTTGAACCTGGGAAGCGGAGGTTGCAGAGAGCCGAGATCGTGCCATTGCCCTCCAGCCTGGGCAAACAAGAGCAAATTTTTTTTTGACAGACTGTTGCTCTGTCTCCCAGACTGGAGTGCAGTGGCACGATCTCAGCTCACTCCTGCCTCAGCCTCCCAAGTAGCTGGGTGTACAGGTGCCTACCACCACTCCCAGCTAATTTTTTTATATTTGTTAGAGACGAGGTTTCACTATGTTGGCCTGGCTGGTCTCGAACTCCTGACCTCAGGTGATCCCCCTGCCTTGGTTTCTCAAAGTGCTGGGATTACAGGTGTGAGCCACCACGCCCTGCTGCTGAGATTGAACTCTTGACCATGGTCAGCCAAGTTACCAGGTGACCTGAGACACCCACTATGGACTAATTACCGTCCGATCCACACAGCCGAAAGCGTGGGGGTGCACAGTGCTGCTCCTGTGTCGCACCGAAACGAACTTACAGGCTCAGCCTGGAGCAAAGGCTTAAGGCCAAAGCAAGCTGAGTGAGAAAGAAGCAACTCAAGGTCTTGCGCCGTGGCTCACGCCTGGAATCCCGGCACTTTGGAAGGCTGAGGTGCGGGGATCGCCTGAGGTCAAGAGTTTGAGACCAGCCTGGGCAACATGGTGAAATCCCATGTCTAATAAAAATAGAGAAATTAACCAGGCCTGGTGGTGGGTGCCTGTAATCCCAGCTACTCAGGAGGCTGAGGTGGGAGGATCACTGGAACCCGGGAGGCAGAGGTTGCAGTGAGTTGAGATCACCCCACTGTACTCCAGCTGGGTGATGGAGTGAGACTGTCTCAACAAAGAAAAAAAAAAGTGACTGACTCTCCGAAGCCTGCAGCCCCTGTTCTTGGCAGGACTACCTTCTATCAATCTGTATTGATGGCCTCGGGGAAGGTCCCAGCATCGATCACTGCGGAAGGAATTTCCACCCTGGTTTATAGGTGGTTCTGTGTGACACACAGATGCTATCCCCGGGCAGACAGGCGGCCCCACTCTGAAGCGGCACTGAAGGCCACTGGTGAGGGGACATCCTACCAATGCGCAGACTCTGGGTTGTTCATTTTGTTCGAAAGAGAGCTGGCCAGAGATACAGGTCTGTATCGATTTGCGGGCTACGGCTCAGGGTTTGGCTAAGTGGCTAGCGAACAGGAATTGAACACAATTGAGGAGCCGGTGGGCCGAAGGTCTGAGGAAGTGGGTAAGTGGCCAGACCCCTCCCAGGCAGCACAGAGGTGAAGACATTCCTGTCTCATACGAAAGCTCAGTAAAAGTCGTCAAAGGGTGATCTCAGCAGAGGGAGATTTTATTAGCCAGGTGGATGGAATGACGTGTTTTGGGGACAGCAGACAGCCTCCTCTCTGGGCTACACTTGGGTTTGTCATACAGCCTCCTGAGCAAAGCAGGAAGGGGTGGAGGCTGTGCACAGTCTCAGCCATGGCACGAGGCTGCAGCCACTGCTGAGAGCCCAGTCGGCCAACTGCAGAGACCAGCACTGACTCCTGCTGTGGCCACTTCCTGGGGACTGGCCAGCTGCCTAGAGGCAGCCGGCTACACTGGGCCACTTCCTCGTGGAAAGGGGTAGCACTTTGTTCTCGCTGGAAGAGATACTGACTCTGGATGGAATTTGCCGTCCCTGCTCTCAGTGCTCCTGCAAAATGAACCCCATGGGCCTACCAAATCCTTTCGGCACTGACACAGCAATGATGCACTGAGCTCGTCTCAGTCCATGCAGTGTTCCTAGGAAGGAATATGAGAGACTGGATAATTTATAAAGCAAAGAGATTTATTTTGCCCACAATTCTGCAGGCTGTGCAAGAGGCATGGTGCTGGCCAGGCGTGGTGAGTCACACCTGTAATCCCAGCACTTTGGGAGGCTGAGGTGGGTGGATCACCCGAGGTCAGGAGTTCAAGACCAGCCTGGCCAACATGGTGAAACCCCGTCTCTACTAAAAATTCAAAAATTAGCCAGGCATGGTGGCACGTACCTGTAATCCCAGCTACTTGGGAGACTGAGGCAAGAGAATTGCAATTGCTTGAACCCAGGAGGTGGAGGTTGCAGTGAGCTGAGATTATGCCACTGCACTCCAGCCTGGGCTACAGGAGCAAGACTCCATTTCAAAAAAGAAGAAGAAGAAGAAGCATTGTGCTGGCACCTGCAGCGGCGAAGGCCTCATGGTGCTTCCACTCCTGGAAGGCGGGGAGAAGTCAGTGTGTTCAGAGCTCACACAGCAGCAAGCAAGGCAGAAGGAGGTGCCGGCTAGGTGTGGTGGCCCATGCCTACAATCCCAGCACTTTGGGAGGCCAAGGTGGGAGGATCACTTAACCCCAGGAGTTTAAGACCAGCCTGGGCCACATAGTACAACTTCGTCTTTACAGAAAAAAAAAAAAATTAGCCAAGCATGGCAGCTCTTGCCTGTGGTTCCAGCTACTTGGGAGGCTGAGACAGGAGGATCGCATGAGCCGGGGGACTGAAGCAGCAGTGAGCTGTTATCACGCCACTGTGCCTCAGCCTGGGAAACAGAGCAAGACACTCTCTCAAAAGAATGAAAAATAAAAGAAAAAAGAAAAGATGGAGGATCCAGTGGAAACTAACAGCCGGTTCATGAGGGATCTGCCCCGCTGACCAAAACGCCCCCCCACCAGGCCCCCACCGCCAACACTGGGGATCAGATTTCAAGGAGAGACCCGACGGAGCCAAACCGAGCTATGTGGACTATAGCAAAGCTGGATGTTGAAACTGCTATCACGCCACCTCGAGCTCCTCACACTGCTGAGTCAACAAGCAAATAAGGGGGTCACTGTACCGGCTGCGGTGACTGATCCTGATCAATCCTGATCAATCCCGATCAAGGGAGATTGGGTTGCCAATGCACACATGAATGGCAGGAGACCGCTGGCAGTTTCCTGTTCCTCTCGTGCCCTGTGATTAAAACCAATGAAAACGTTACCAACCGAATTCAGGTAGAACCTCTAACGGCCCAGAGTCTTCATGAATAAATGCTTGAGCCACTCCACAAAGCAAAGAGCTCCCCGTAGCTGGAACGCTCGCTAAAGCCAAAGGGAACGTGAAACGGACCAGGTAGTTGCCAATGCCAGTGACGACCGTGTAACCAGCGGCAAAATGAGGACTACCGTAATTACGGGTCTTCTTCCTTATTTTGAGTATGTTTGTGTGTATGTGTATTTTTTTGTTTTCTTTTTCTTATCTCATCATCTAGCATAAGATGTAGAACCAAAAAAAAAAAAAAAAGATATGGACCTGGTAGTTCTTAGCTCATTATCTAAGCTGTAGGATTTAAAAGGGGGAGTGTGAATGAGGTCAAAGAATCAACATTGCCCAAAGGGGAAAAAAGGACTGTGTATCCTCTTCTGGGGAAAGGTTAGTGTATTTGTAAGTACGGGCAGGGCTGTTGTGTAATGTGTAGCTGGGGGATAGTTGTGTAATCCAGAGGATGATTTGTGAGTCTCATTCATCTTTGGAGAGGAGATGTTAGCTGAGTGTCAAGTTGACAAGAGGTGAACTTTGGCATATTGGTAATGTGTCGGCTTAGCTGGGCTGAGCTCTGTTGCCCAGAACTTCCCTTCCTGTGTATTTTTGGCGGGTGGGCCACTGTGTAGACTCTGGGGAGATGAGGAGGGCAGGGCGGAGGAACAGCCACTGTGCAGCTCTCCTATGGGGTTGCTGATAAGATCGCTTCATTGGGGTGAGACTGGCTGGGCCCCTGCTGCACCGTGCCCCGGATCCTCCTTCCGCTGCCCTGGCTCCTGGTCCAGGCGTGTGTGTTTTGCTCCTTGATGAAAACCCTGGGATCCTGTGAGCTACTCATACCGATTTCAGAGGCAGAAAGAACTGACCTGAGTGTGCCTGTCCTTGTGGGGCCGTCTCGGTGATGGATCCCTGCTCACTCTCGATCTCCCCATGCTACATTCATCTTCCTTCCCCACTGCCTGCCTTCAGTTCTCCAAGCTCCGGTCTCGGATGCGAAGACAACAGACTTACAGAGGCTGCCCAGCCAGGCCCCACAGCTGTGTGAGGTCCAGTCCCTGCAATGAACCCCTTTCTGTCCCTCCCTGTCTGAGTGACTCGACTCCGCGGATGGAGCCCTGACTCGTCCAGTTTCTAAGCCGTGACTCTCAACACTACGTGACTCAAACCCCCCACTGCAGTCGGAGGTAGAGGAAACCAGCACGACAAGGCACACCTGAAAGCACTTTCACCTCTGTTCAGTTAGGAAATGTGTGCTGGCCACTTCTAACAGCAGTGCCCAGTGGGGACTGAGGCTACATCAGACTCAGTTCATCATTTGAAGTTGCTTCCAGCTCAGGCCTTATAAATTCTATATAATTGTCCAAAGGTATTATGAAAATCCCAGAGGTGACAGTTCGTGTGCAAGCACATTTTTCATCATTTTGAGACATTGATATACAAAAAGACTTAATTACCTATTCATAAAGCAGTTGCCCTCAATTTTAACATCTGTCAATTAGATTTTTTGTGTGCCTCACCCTTTTCTCCCTGTCTGCTGCCAGAAAAATAGAGGAGGAGGATTCATTCATGTTAATTGCTGGGCTTCATTATGTATGATTTCTTTTTTTTTGAGACAGGGTTTCATTCTGTTGTCTGTGCAGTGGCTCGATCATAGCTTACTACAGCCTCAAACTTCTGGGCTCAAGTGATCTTGTCTCAGCCTCCTGAGTCGCTATGACTCTAGGTGTGTGCCACCATACCTGGCTAATTTTTAAAATTTCTATTTTTTTGTAGAGACAGGGGTCTCTCTATGTTGCCCAGGCTGGTCTCAAACTCATGGCCTCAAGTGATCCTCTTGCCTCAACCTCCAAGTAGCTAGCCCTACAAATGCGTGCCACCGTGCCTGGCCAATTTTTAAATTTTTTTTGTAGAGATGAGTTGTCGCTCCGTTGCCTAGGCTTAATCATGCGTGACTGGAATAAGAGAGATACCAGTGGTTGCAGGCTGGGCTCCCTGGAAGCATACTCTGAGTGGAAATTGCTGTGCAAGAGGTTTGTTGAGAAATATTCCCATGATCAACACGTCTGGGTGGGGGGGTGTCCAGGAACCAGGAAGGGACAGCGGAATGAGTTGAATTGCTCCGCAGTTGCAACGAAGGCTCAGACAATCCTCACAGAACTTTAGACCCCCCTCAGGGTTGTCTCCCACCGGGGCAGGGGGTGGGGATGAGTCTTTGCATCTCCATGTTGACCTATCATTTGATATGAACTGCCCCAGGAGAGGGCAGCGAGGCTGTCTTCAGCCCAAGGCATGGCACCAGGGAGAGGTGGACCCAGCTAAGCACTGCCAGCCACCAACCAGTCCAGCAGCTGAGGAAATTAATGCTTCAGTCCCAAATAGCACAGGCCATAGTCCACACCTCATGCCACTGGACCCCACTTATTTCCTGAGAGAATTCCTGGGAGCGACTCCTTCCGGATTCTAGGGGCCTCTTCTGGGGACTCGCGGGAGGAGCGTCGGTGGGATGAACTGATGGCCCCGCCCACAGCGCGATCTTTAAGCCAGACCGACACTCATTGTCTGCCACCCCGACCTCCCTTCCGGGTTGCTCGCATCCCGGAGTGGGACCTGTGGCGATCTAGGCGGCTCCTGTGGTTGAGTGATTCTGACCCTCCTTTCCGAGGGGTCTGAAGCCTTGGTCACCATGCACTGCTCAGGTCATTGCTGTGACACTTGCTCACTGACGGTCAAATTGGACCAAAGTGTGCCAAGAAATGGCCAGAAAACAGCCTGGGTGACAGATGTTTTCCTTCCCAGATAACGTAATAGAAACCCTGTCTCTTTCTGATGATTGGGGTTGATTCTCCTGCCAGAATGGTGACCCTTTTCCTTGCCTACCGGACTTTTGCTAGGAGGCGCCTGAAGTGACTGGAAGCAATGGAGCTTAAAGTTTGAGGGAGAGAAAGTTGGAAGGAGCACCTCGGCAAATCTTGTCCCTATAAGAGCAATGATAAAATTGGACAAAATTGCCAAAAACAACTGTTTTGAAACTTTGGACATTAACCAAAAGCAAGTAACACATGGAAAGACATTTATTTAATAAAAGCAGCCGAGGCTTTGTCAACAGTGGCGGGATTTGTGCCATTTCAACACGGGGCTGCTCCCACCCACCTCTCTCTGAACTCTGAGGCGTGGCAACCATGAACTCAGAAGTCTTGCTCTGCTAGAGGGGCTGATCTAATTTGGAGCTCCGTAGAAAAGTGTAACGTCCAGAAACACTATCAAAAGCAGTGGCCATTTCTGTAGCAGACAATCAAGGAAGGACAATGTCACAGCTTCCTAAGTCTATGATACTGATTTGGGTAAGCAGCAACCAGCCAAAATTTTAAAAGAGAGAGAAAGAGAGAGCTGGGACATCAGACAACATGGGGCTTGGATAAACCCGACACAGTCCTAAGAATCTGGACGGCTGTGCCCACGCTCAAGGTGTGGGAATGTGCAGGCGAGACTGGAGAGGGCCCATTGCTGCTGGTTCCTGCCTGACCATAAGGCCCTGCACAAACCCCAGGTGAAGGCAGGACACTCTTGTAGAATGCCTATGCTCAGAGTGTGGGCCTCACCACACTGAAGGACGGAAGCTTTACAGGCTCGGGGTGTTAAAGGAAAACCTCTGAGCAGTCATTGGCTGCCTATGAAGGATGCTTACCCAGATTATGCTTGATCTATAGAAAGGGTTTAAAATGAAGGCAGGAATTAAACAAACAAACAAGCCAGATTTCCATGTTTGCACACTGGAGGGGAGACAGACTCTAAATAACTTATCCAGGCAAGTCACCAGACAAATAAATGCAGCAATGGCCTCTAGGGGTGACAAATCAGAACTCAGATTTGTTGCAGTATTTATCCAAAGCTTTCAGTTTCCAAAACCGTGGTGAAACATACAAAGAAATAGAAAAATGCAGTCACAGGCTGGGCGTGGGGACTCACGCCTGTAACCCCAGTACTTTCAGAGGCTGAGGCGGTGGATCATGAGGTCAGGAGTTTGAGACCAGCCTCACCAACATGGTAAAACTCCGTCTCTACTGAAAATACAAAGATTAACCTGATGTGGTGGCGCGTGCCTGTAATCCCAGCTATTTGGGAGGCTGAGGCAGGAGAATCACTTGAACTTGGGAGCTGGAGGTGGCAGCGAGCCGAGATTGTGCCACTGCACTCTGGCTTGGGGGACAGAGCAAGACTCTGTCTCAAAAAAAAAAAAAAAAAGAAAAGAAAAAAGAAAAATGTGGTCATACACAGAGAAGAAGCAGTGAATACAAGCTATCTCTGAGTGAGGTCAGATATTGGACTTGGTAGACAATGACTTAAAATAATTTACTATAAACATGTTCAAAGATCTAAAGGAAAATACGTTTAAATAATTAAAGCAGCTGGGCATGGTGGTGCATGCCTGTAATCCCATCTCCTCAGGAGGCTGAGGCAGGAGGATCACCTGAGGCCAGGGGTTTGAGACCAGGCTGGGTAACATAGCAAAATCCCATCTCAAAAAAAAACAAAAAACAGAAAACAAAGAAATAAAGCAAAGGATGACAACAATGTCTCACCAATAAAGGTCAACAAAAAGATACAAAGTATTTATGAGAACTATGTAGAAACTTTGGAGTTGAAAAGTGTAACTGAAGTGAAGACTTACGGAGGTGCTCAACAGCAGGTTTGAGCTAGAGGAAGAAAGACTCAGCAAACCTGAAGACAAAGCAATAGAAACCATTTAGTCTAAGGAACGGAAAGAAGAAAAAACAGAATGAAATGCACAGCACCTCTCAGAGACCTGTGGGACACCATCAAGTGAAAGGGGTAAAACATTATTTTTAAAGAATAGCTAAAAATGTCCCCGATTTGCTTAAAAATATTAGTATGCATATGCAATAAGCTTAACAAACTCCAAGTGGAATGTCTTAGTCTGACTGGGCTGCTTTAACAAAATTCCATCAACTGGGTGGCTTAGATACAATGTAAAATTCTTTCTTTCTTTTTTTTTTTTGAGACGGAGTTTCGCTCTCCTTACCCAGGCTGGAGTGCAATGGCACGATCTCGGCTCACCGCAACCTCCGCCTCCTGGGTTCAGGCAATTCTCCTGCCTCAGCCTCCCGAGTAGCTGGGATTATAGGCACGCGCCACTGTGCCCAGCTAATTTTTTGTATCTTTAGTAGAGACGGGGTTTCACCATGTTGACCAGGATGGTCTTGATCTCTTGACCTCGTGATCCACCCTCCTCAGCCTCCCAAAGTGCTGGGATTACAGGCTTGAGCCACCATGCCCGGCCGTAAATTTATTTCTTACCATTCCAGAGACTCGAGATGCCAGTGGATTCAGTGTCATGTGGGGGCTGGCTTTCTGGTTCACAGATGGCCAGCCTTCTCACCGTGTCCTCGCATGGTAGCAGGGGTGAAGAAGCTCTCTTGGGTCTATTTTATAAGGACGCTGATCCCATACGCAAAGGCTCTGCCCTCATAGCCTGATCTGCTCCTAATACCAAAAGGCCTACCTCCTACTACCATCAGCCTGGGGGTTAGGATTTCAACACATACGTTCTGAGAGAGACACAAACCCTCAGACCATAACATACGATAAACTCGAAAAATCTACACCTAGACACACCATACACAAAGACTATGACTGTAGCATATGTCATCAGAGACAAAGTCTTCAAGGCAGCCACAGTAGAATGACTCATCATGCACAAGAGAACCACAATCAGATTACAGCTAATTTATCTCCAGAAACAATGGAAGCTGGAAGGCAGTAGGATATTCAAAGTGCTAAAAGAAGAAACCAATCAATCAAGAATTTATATCCTGCAAAATTATCCTGCAAACCTGAAGGCAAAATAAAGACATTCCAAGATAAACAGACTGGAAGGACGGAAGGATTCATTGTCTGCAGACCTGCCTTACAAAACACGCTGAAGGAAGTCCTTCCGGCTAAAGAAAAAAATGACATAATATGATAACTTGAATCTCCATGAAGAAATAAAGAGCAGTTGTGAAGATTATTATGTAGGTAAATGTAAATGTTAGCATAAATATATTTTACTTGTTTCTTTTCTTAATTGATGTAAAATACAACTGAATGAAGCAATAATTATAAAGCAGTATTGTTAGGCTTAATGTAAGGCCGGTGGCCTTGCCCGGAGTCAACGGACACGTTCATCACTCTCCACACCTGATAACTGCATCATCACCTGAGCTCATTATCTGGCTTCCCCACAAAGCTTCCCCGCACCCGCCTCTGCATACCATGCCCAGGCCCACACTCAGCACTAAATTATACATCCAACCTCCAGCCTGCTGTTAAAAAACCCTGCAGAGAAATTTTTTTAAAGAAGCCCCCCTTTCCCTGCCCAGCAACAGCCTGCCCCATATGCCCCCAGCAAGCCCATGTACCCAAAGTCCTGCCCACCTACCAATGGCAGCTAGTTTCATGTACTTCCTACTTTAACTCCATGTACTTCCTGCTCCTCAACAGCCAATAGAAATGCCTTCTCTTTGTTTCCCCAGTAACCAATCAATTGCCTACACTCCCCATAAAATCCCACGCCCTGAACAGCCGGGTGCGACTTCTCTAGCCCCCTCTTGGACCACTGGAGGTTGCCTGAGAGCTGAATAAATTAGCTTCTCACTTTTTTATACCTGCCTCAGTTTCCTCATTTCACCTCAGCAATAAATCTTACACTTCTAACATATCAAGATGTATTTTATATGACATATTAGCACAAAGAAGTGAGAAAAAAGGGATATGCACTGGGGCAAAGTTTCTATATCTTATTGGAATAAAGCTAGTTTTAATCCCATATAGATTATTTTAAATTAAAGTACATATCATAGTGTTCAGAATAATTTAGAAAAATAAAGTTTAAAACACAGTGAAAAGAAGTAATTAAAATGGAACACTACTAAATATTTTTTTAGGCCTGGCATGGTGGCTCATGCCTGTAATCCCAGCACGTTGGGAGGCTGAGGTGGGCAGATCATGAGGTCAGGAGATGGAGACCATCCTGGCTAACATGGTGAAATCATATCTCTACTAAAAATACAAAAAATTAGCTGGGCGTGGTGGTGCACACCTGTAATCCCAGCTACTTGGGAGGCTGAGGCAGGAGAATCACTTGAACCTGGGTGGCAGAGGTTGCAGTGAGCCAAGATTGTGCCACTGCACTCCAGCCTGGGGAACACAGTGAGACTTTGTCTCAAAACAAAAAAAAGGAATATCTATTTAACAGGAAAGAATGCAGTAACAGAAGCAGAGAAACAAAAAGACATCGGAAATATAGAAAACAAATAGCAAAATGTCAGATGTAAATTAGACCATATCAGTAATTACATCAAATAGAAACACTCAAATCAAAAGATAGAGATCGTCAGATGGTACAAATAGCAAAACGTCAGATGTGAATTAAACCATTCAGCAATTACATCAAATATGAACACTCAAAAGACAGAGATCGTCAGATGGCACAGAAAACAGAATCTGACCATATACTGTTTACAAAAGAGACACTTCATTAGATTCAAAGACATAAATAGGTTGAAAATAAAACAATAGAAAAGATATATCAAGAAAGCAGTAACCATAGAGAACTAGAGTGGTTATATTAATATCGGGAAAATAGACCTTTAAGGCAACAAGAAGTCACCAAACAAAAGGAAGGGACATTTTGTGATGACGAAAGAGTCAGTCAAGAGGACATAAAAGTCCTAAACCTTCATGTGCCTAACAAGAGTTTCAAAATACATGACACAAAAACGGACATAAATACAAAAAGAAATACGTAACTTTCCACTGTAGAAGATTTCAATACTCCTTTGCCATGATCTGAATGTATCCCCCCAAAATTCATGTTAAAACTTAATTGCCAATGTGATATTAAGAGGTGGGTCTGTAGGGGGTGATTAAATTATGAGAGTGGAGCTTTTAGGAATGGGATTAGTGACCTTATGAAAAGTTGCTGCCCCTTTGGCCATGTGAGGACCTCCAGCCCACTGGGGAGGATGTCACCTATGGAACAGGCTCTTGCCAGACACTGAATCTGTGGCTCTGAAATCTTGGACCTCCCAGCCTCCAGAACAGTGAGAAACAAATTTCTATTGTTTATAAATCACCCAGCCTAAGGTATTTTGTTAATAAGGCAAGTAAACAGAAAATTGGTAAGGTTACAGAAGCCTTGAACCACCATCAGTCAACTTCCCCAAACTGAGCTCTGTAGAACACTCCACCCAACGACAGCAGAACACACACTCTTTCCAAGGGTACACGATACCTTCTCCAGGACAGACCAAAGTCTAGGTCACAAAACATGTCTCAGGAAATCTAAAAATTGAAATCATAAAAAATATGTGCTGCCGGGCGCGGTGGCTCAAGCCTGTAATCCCAGCACTTTGGGAGGCCAAGGTGGGTAGATCATGAGGTCAAGAGATCGAGACCATCCTGGTCAACATGGTGAAACCCCTGTCTCTACTAAAAATACAAAAAATGAGCTGGGCATGGTGGCGCGTGCCTGTAATCCCAGCTACTCAGGAGGCTGAGGCAGGAGGATTGCCTGAACCCAGGAGGCGGAGGTTGCGGTGAGCCGAGATCGCGCCATTGCACTCCAGCCTGGGTAACAAGAGCGAAACTCCGTCTCAAAAAAAAAAAAAGTGCTACGATCACAACAGAATTAAATGAGAAAACAACAACAGAAAGAAATCTGGGAAACCCTAAGTATTTTGAACTGAATGAGAACAAAAGCATGTCAGAACAAAACTTTCTGGATTCAGCTAACGGAGTGCTGAAAAGAGAATACACAGCCTCCCCAGGAAAGAAGGAGGATCTCGAATCAGCAGTCTAATCTTTCACCTTACCAATCTAGGTAAGAAAGAGCACACTAAATCCGAGGCAAGCAGAATGAAGGAAATAAACATAGGAGTGGAAAGCAAGTTTGTGGGAAAGAGATAAACAACAGAGAAAAGCAACGGAACCAAAAGTTTGTTTTTTGAAAAAATCGACAAATTTTTTTTTTTTTAAATCAAGTGTCGCTTTTGTTGCCCAGGCTGGAGTGCAGTGGCACGATCTTGGTTCACTGCAACCTCCACCTCCCTGGTTCAAGCAATTCTCAGGCCTCAGCCTCCTGAGTAGCTGGGATTACAGGCACCACCAGGCCTGGCTAATTTTTTTTTTGTATTTTTAGTAGAGATGGAGTTTCTCCATGTTGGTCAGGCTGGTCTCGAACTCCTGACCTCAGGTGATCCATGCACCTCGGCCTCCCAAAGTGTTGGGATTACAGGCGTGAGCCACCGTGACTGGCCCAAAAATCGACAAAATTTTAAAAACCTTTAGCTAACGTGATTAAGAAAAACAAGAGACTGCTCAGATCACCAAAATCAGTAGTGAAAGAGAGACATAACCTCTGACCCTACGGAATTCATTAAAAAATTATAAGGGAATACTGTGGACAATTTTATCACAACAAATTAGGTAATTTAGTAAATGGATATATTTCTAGAAAAACTCAAATCCCCAAAATTTACTCTAGAAGAAATAGAAAATCTGAATATAATTAGAACAAGCAAAAAAAAAATAATTGGTAATTTTTAGTCTCTCCACAAAGGAAAGCCTGAGCCTAGAGAACATCACTAATGAATTCCACCGAATGTTTAAATAAATAATGTCAGGTTGAGTGCGGTGGCTCACGCCTGCAATCCCAGCACTTTGGGAGGCCAAGGCGGGCAGATCACGAGGTCAGGAGTTCGAGACCATGCTGGCCAACATGGTGAAACCCCATCTCTACCAAAAATACAAAAATTAGCTGGGCTTGGTGGCCCACACATGTAATCCCAGCTACTCAGGAGGCTGAGGCAGGAGGATCGCTTGAACCTGGGAGGTGGAGATCGAGCCACTGCACTCCAGCCTGGGTGACAGAGCAAGACTCTGTCTCAATAAATAAATAAATAAGAAATAATGTCACTGTTCCACAAACTCTTCCCAAAAATAGAGGACAAAGGAACACTTTTATCCTTCTTTGAGGCCAGTATTACCCTAGTCCCAAAGCTAGACAAAGACATCACAGGAAATTAATATTACAGACTAATGCCTTTCATGAATATAAAGGAAAACACCCTCAATGAAATATCAAAGTGAATTCCCCACAATATAAAAAGGATTACATATCATGACCAAATTGAATTTGTCTCAAAAATACAAGGCTGGATTAACCTCCCAAAACCAATTAATACAATGCCCTGAGTTAATACAGTAAGGAGCAAAACCCGTGTGACCACCTCAATAGACAGAGAAAAACTTCTTTGACAAAATTCTGCATGCGTTCACAATTAAGAAAGAAAAAAAACCCTCTCAGCAGACCTGGAATAGATGGGAACTTTATCAACCTGATAAAGAGAGGCTCCAAAAATTCTATACTTCATGTTAGACTTGACGGTGACAGGCTAAATGCTTTCTCCTTAAGCTGAGGAACAAGGCAAAGATTTTCACTCTCGTGCCTTCTATGAAATGCTGCACTGGAGGGTTAGACCGCGCAGTTGGATGTAATGGATAGAGACATCCAGACTGGAAAGGAGGAAGTAAAACTGTCTTTACCTAGATGGCAAGATCTTGTATGGAGAAAATCCTAAGAAATTCACAAAAATTCCATGATAATAAATAAATACATTCAGCAAGGACACACAATCAATATACAAAAATCAACTGCATTTCTTTATATTAGCAATGAACAATCTGGAAATGAAATTAAGACAGTGACTCCATTCAACAGCATCAAAAAGAATAAAATACTTAGGAATAAATTTAATAAAAGAAGGGTAAGACTTGTACACTGAAAACTATAAAACATTGTCAAGGGAAATTAAAGAATATCTAAATAAATGGAGACATTTCATATTCATGGATTACAAGAGTCAATATTGTTAAGATGGCAATTCTCCCCAAATTGATCTATAGAGTCAACACAATCCCTACCAAAATCCCAGAAGGCTTTTTTTTCACAGAAATTGACAAGCCGATCTTAAAGTTTATATGGAAATGAAAAGACCCAGAATAGCAAAAACGATTCTGAAAAAGAACAAAACAGGAGGGCTTTCATTTCCAAAATGTGCTCTATAGCTTTGGTAACAGAGGCAGCGCTGCCTGGTATAAGAGTGGGCATGCCGTGTAGATGAATGGAACCAAGCTGACAGTCCAGTGGGTTGCTACGTTTACAGTCAATTGAGTTTGGATAAAGGCACCAAGGCTGCTGAATGGGGAAGGGCTAGGTTTTTAACAAACGGTGCTGGGGCAGCTGAATATCCACCTGCAGAAAGGCAAACCTCACACCATTCACAAAAAAAATCACTCAAAAGGACTGTAGGTCTAAATATAAGTGCTTAAACTATAAAACTTTCTTTTTAATTTTAATTTTTTTGAGCCACGGTGTCATCTGTCACCCAGGCTGGAGCACAGTGGCATGAACACAGCTCACTGCAGCCTCAACCTCCCTGGCTGAAGTGATCCTCCCACCTCAGCCTCCTGAGTAGCTGGGACCACAGATATGTGATACCATGTCCAGCTAATTTTGTTTTTTTTTTTTTTTGAGACAGAGTCTCCCTTTGTCACCCAGGCTGGAGTGCAATGATGTGGTCTTGGCTCACTGCAACCTCCGCCTCTCAGGTTCAAGCAATTGTCCTGCCTCAGCCTCCCAAGTAACTGAGGTTACAGGCATGTTCCACCACGCCCAGCTAAGTTTTGTATTTTTAGTAGAGATGGGGTTTCACCATGTTGGTCAGGCTGGTCTCAAACTCCTGACCTCATGATCTGTCTACCTCAGGCTCCCAGAGTTCTGCGATTACAGGCATGAGCCACTGTGTCTGGCTATTTTTAAATTTTTTTGCAGAGACAGGATCTTACTATGTTGCCCAGGCTGTTCTCGAACTCCTGGCCTCAAGTAATCCCTGTGCATCGGCTTCCCAAAGTGCTGGGATTACAGGCATGAGCTGCCATGCCTGGTCCATACTGCATTTCTTTTAGAGGATCACACAGCAGAAAATTGTTATAATCTTGGGTTAGACAAAGCTTTCTCAGATTCAACATTGAAAGCATACTGTATAAAGTGAAAAATTGATTAATCGGGCTTCGTCAAAATTAAAAAAATGTTTTCAATTCAAAAGACTTCATTAGGGCAATGGAAAGACAAGCCATGGATGGAAAAGTGTTTGTAAATCACATATTTGATAAAGGGCTTGTGTGCAGCACACACAGATACCTCAGCAAGAAGACAAACATCCAGTTAAAAGACGGGGAAAAATTTTAATGGACATTTCATCAAAAAAGATAAACAAATGACTACTAATAAGCGCTTGAAGAGGTGCTCAACATCATTAGTCACGAGGGAAATGCAAATGTGAGCCACAGTGAGACACCACTTCATGCACACTGGAATGGCCATAATTAGACAGACAATCACAAATGCTAGCCAGAGTGTGTAGAAATGGGCTTCCTCATTCATGGCTGGAGGAAATGGAAAACGGTACAGCTACTTGGGAACGTGGTTTGGCATTTTCTTTAAAAGGTGAATATTTACCTATTGGGTCCAATGTTCAATATTTGGGTGATGTGTACATTAAAAGCCCAGTCTTCACCACTGTGCAACATACTCACGTACTAAAACTGCACTCGTACCCCCTAAATCAATGTGAAAAAAGTTAAACATAAATGTGCTAACTGACCCAAGTGTTCCTCTCCAAAATATCTACTCAAGAGAAATGAAAACGTAAGTTCACATGAAACTCGCATGTAGATGTTTGTGGGAGTTAAATTTCTGACAGCCAAAAAAGGGTAGAAATAACCCAACGTCTGTCAAGTGGTGAATTGACAAAATGTGGTGGATCCATCCAACTGAAGCGCATTCAGAAAGAGAAAGGGAGGAAGCACGGACACAGAGTGCAACGTCGAGGACCTCCCAACATTGTAAGTTAAACGAAGGCAGACGCTGAAGACCACGTACCGTGCGATGCAATGTGTGTGAGATACCCTGGAAGAGCAAACAGAGAGAGTCGGAAAGTACCCGGGCGTTTGCCTGGGGCTGGGGTTGAGTGAAGATTAACTGTGACCGGGGCTGAGGATCTCCTCGAGGTGATGGAAAGGTTCTAAATCTGGATTACGAGGATGGTTGTAAAACAGCAAATTTATTGGAAATCATTGACTTGCATACTTAAAATGGGTGAACTTTATGATGCAATGAAGCTGTAAAAATAAAGTTTAATGAGACTATTTCTGTGTTCCCTGGCAGCAGAATTTCTCCTTCGAGAACCAGGACCCCCCTGATCACAGGGCTGTAAGAATTGCAAACTCTTCAAATAGGCTGTAGAGGGGTGATTACAGGCAGGGCCATGCCTGCTTCTGCCCCTTGGTTCCTGGACCTGTCTAGGTATGTAGGTACATTTCTGTTTCATGTACCAGAGGCAGAACACCAGATCGAAGCCATGAATTCGGGTATTTGCACCCTGGAGGACAGCACCCATCCTCACATGGGCTCATCTTCAGGCTGGCATCTCAGCTTGGCCTGGAACAAACCATTCCACCTCCTGTCGGTCGCCAGCGTCTGGATGGCAGGCCTGTAACTGAGGGTGCATTCTGTGGTTATGTGCACGTGGTCACTCCTCCTTTGCTGTGATTTTATGTGGGAGTCCATGCTGGTGGATCAAACACTGTAAATCTTCAGATGCGGTGAGATGGGTAGGGGGTGAGGAGGGTGGTGCTGTCTGTGACTTTGTGGCAGAAGCAAACCACTTCCTGGATGTGATGGTGAATTTTATGTGTCAGCTTGGAAGAGGTTAACATTTAAGCCAGGGAGCCTTGGGTACAGCGGACTGCCCTCCGTCATGCCGTGAGTGGCATCGTATCAGGTGAAGGCTTGGGTAGGGCGCGTCTGAGCATCGGGAATCCTCTGGAATAGCAGTCCCCAGACTTGATGGCACCACGGACCAGTTTCGTGGAAGACAATTTTTCCATGGACGGCGGTTGGCGGATGGTTTGGGGATGATTCAAGCCCATTACATTTATTGTGCACTTTATTTTTGTTAATATTATATTGTAACATACAATGAACTAATTCTACAACATTAGCATTCTCACCGCGGTAGAATCCGAGGGAGCCCTGAGCTTGTTTCCCTGCAGCTAGACAGTCCCATCTAGGGTTGATGGGAGACAGTTACAGATCATCAGGCCTTAGAGTCTCCTAAGGAGCAGGCCACCTAGATCCCTTGCACGCACAGTTTGCAATAGGGTTTGTGCTGCTGTGAGAGTCTGATGCCTCCGCTGATCTGACAGGACGCAGAGCTCAGCAGGTTACGGGGAGAGGCTGTACGGACAGATGAAGCTTCCCTGGTCACTTACCTGCCCGCCGCTCACCCCTGCTCTGGAAGCCTTCCTTCAGACTCCATCTGCACCGTCAGCTCTCCTGGGTCTCCAGGCTGTCAGCCCCCTGAGCACATGAGCCTGTTCCATAGACTAAATTTCTCTCTTTATACAGGTGGCCCTTGAACAACTGGGGGGTTAGGTACACCCATCCCGCCCCTCCACGCAGTGGAAAATGCACGTATCACTTTTGATTCCCCCAAAACCGAGTTACTAATGAACAACACACTGCTGACCAACAGCCTTGCTGACAACACAGTCATCACGTACTTTGTATGTTATGTGTGTTATATACTGGATTCTCACAATAAAGTAAACCAGAGAAAAGAAAATGTTATTAAGAAAAATCATAAGAAAGACAAAATGTGTTTACTGTTTCTTAAGTGGAAGTGGTCGTTGAGGTCTTCATTTTCATCATCTTCTTGTCGGATGGGCTGAGGAGGAGGAGGAAGAGGTGGGACTGGTCTTGCCGTCTGAGGCGGGGCAGAGGCAGGAGAAAGTCTTTGCAGGAGTGGACGCTGGGGCTGGATGTGGTGGCTCACACCTGCAGTTCTAATGCTTTGGAAACCCCACGTGGGAGCATTACTTGAGGCCAGGATTTTGAGCCGGGCCTGGGCAACATAGCAAGATCTCATTTATACACACACGCAAAAAATTAGCTGGGTGTGGTGGCAGGCACCTGTGGTCCCAGGTACCAGGCAGGCTGAGGTGGGAGGACTGCTCGAGTCCAGGAGTTCGAGGCTGCTGTGGTGCCACTGCACTCCAGCCTGGGTGGCAGAAGGAGACCCTGTCTGTAAGAAAATAATAAATAAATCAATAAAAAACCGCCCCCAAACCCAAAAGCGGACCCATGAAGTTCAACCCCGTGCCGTTCAAGGATGAGCCATTATACTCATCCTATTGGTCCTGTTTCTCTGAGAACGGACTCATGCCCCGGGATGTGCGAACTGTAGTCTTGATGAGTGGTTGCTTTTTCCGGGGTAGAAGGGTCCAGTGCAGTCCATTTGCCACCATGCAGTGGGCAGGTGTCCTCAAAGGCTCTGCCGTTGGTGGGACCTCACTGTTGGTTTCTGTTGCTGGCAGGTGGGACATTCAGCCTCAGGAGCTCCTGGGGCTGTAGCAACCTCTGTCAGCAAGAGGCCGTGCGGCCAGGCCTAGGGCTATGGTCACAGCATGGGGTGGCCAATGACAGAGGCTGGCTGACATCAGCTGGCCACGCCGTTCTGTCTCCTAGGGTTTGCATTGCCTCTTCCATTGTAGGGTGCTCAGTGGGCATTCACAGGAATAGACTTGGCCACACTGCACCCTTTCTGAAAGCACGCCCACCTGCCCCTTCCGCAGACCCCCCCCTCCCTGATCTGCCAATCTTTTTCTTCCTAGTGTCTGATAAGTCAGTCAAGCTACTCTTCACTGGTCAGGAAGCCTATATGCGCCATCCTTGAGCAGGATGCTTTTATACTAAGTGTATGACAGGAGCCACACTGGAAGCTCCGCCCAGGGAAGATCTGCCCTCACCACGACGTTCATACAGCAGGGTCCAGTCACAAAAGGCTGCATTCGCTTCTGCTCCCTCTCTCTTGGGTCACTCGCTTTGGATTCTGGGGCCAACATGTGGGAAATTCAGCCGCTCTGAAGCTTCCTTCTTGGACAGACCCCACAGAGACACCACCTAGAGACACGTCCAAGGAGCGCCGGCTCTTCCAGCTCAAAGCCACTTGCCTTCCCAGCCCAGGCGCCAGGCATCTGAGTAAGGGAGCTTTCAGATGATTCCAGCCCCAGCCCTCACCCGGATACGTCAGATTTGCCTAGGTTGGAATCCAACCTCTTTCCCAGGTCTGCGATACTTATAATTAAGCCCTAGGCCAGATCCTCAGCTTTTTCTTCCCTCCAGCTGCAGATGAGAGGCTCTAATCTCTATGATACTAAGGAGACCCTCCCATTATCCTAACAGCCTTTAATTGGTGATTAACCACCCTCAGTCTTGATTGTCTTCCTCTGATGCTGCAGTTGCTCGCGGCAACAGCCATCCAACTCCTCAGCGCTGTGATCACGATCTCCCTGGCTCTCCTCAGATACCTGATCCAGGGTGTTCTGTGCCTTCCTTTCTGCGGGTCTTAATTACACCTCTACCCCATGCCAGGGACCATCACTGCTCCCCTATCACTGGTGATAGAGTCCTCATTGCCAGCCATCTGGTAACTGAGCCAGCTCCAAAATCCCATTTCAGAGATTCCTGGACCACTCCCGGTATCATCTGTTGCAGGCTGCGTTCCCTGGCATTTGGTCTCTGAGATGTAATTTGCAGGCAGAGTCCTCTGGACCCACCTACTGGGTCAGGGGCTGAAGGAATGAGGATGAGCAGAAGCAGCTGAGCCGCGGGGGCCATCACAACAAGGGCCTGGTCAATCCCATGGGGCTCTGAACTGGATGGCCCAGCAGAGCTGGCCCCCGTGGGGAAAGGATGAGGAGCTGGTTATTATATGTGGACTGCCCTGGCAAGAGGGTGTGACCTTGGGTGAGGCCTCAATAGGAGAAGACTCCTCTGAGAGCTCTGAGCTAGCAGCCAACAGCACACTGACATCTGCGCGTGAACGCCTCCATCCTGGGTGGCGAGCGTGAAGCCGGGCAGGGTGCCACAGCACCCAGCACATCAACAGGAGCTTTCTCAGTCCATCTGACATTGGGTTAGAACCCAATCTTGGACTCTGGCAAGATACATTTGGGTAACTTCCAGGAAATCCTAGAAAAACAGACATGAGCTCATCATCTTGGTAATCAAAATATTTTTTAAGAAACAGGGGTCTTGCTACATTGCCCAGGTTGGTCTTGAACTCCTGGGCTCAAGGGATCCTCCCACCTCAGCCTCCTGAGTAGTTGGGATTAGAGGCACGTACCCATTTTAATGGGCTTTGCATGCCATGTTTTGAAAGCATGAAGTTTGCAGGGGCAAAGGTGGTAACTTTGCTTTGATGCTGGGGAGACAAAGTGCCCCAAAGCCCCACATCCACATCCAGGTGTAACTAAGCGGAATGAGACGGGAATGTTCTTTTAAAAAATAGCACTGTACTCACTGTATTTACCAAACCTGTGTTCCCTGATGTGTTCATTAGCAAACACTCGTGAGCACCCTCCCATGTGCCAGACCCTGTGCTAGGAGTTGAAAATCCGCTCCTCAGGGTGCTGTTTGGACAATTCCACGTCCTTGCTTCAGAGATCCAACTGGCGAGGCCTCGGCAGGGCTCAGGTGCAGACCTCCGCTTCCTCTTCATCTGGCCAGGGGCAGAACACTCCCCACCAGGGATGGCTCAAGGGGTGGGCACGTGTCCTAAACTGGAGCAATCCATGCCTATGTGTTGATATACGGATGTAGGGGGCCGGGCATGGTGCTCATGCTTGTAATCCCAGCACTTCGGGAGGCTGAGGCAGGCAGATCACAAGGTTGGGAGTTCGAGACCAGCCTGGCCAACACAGTGAAACCCCATCTCTACTAAAAATACAAAAATTAGCGTGGTGGAGCACGCCTGTAATCCTAGCTACTCAGGAGGCTGAGGCAGAATAATCGTTTGAAGGGAGGTGGAGGTTGCAGTGAGCTGAGATCATGCCATTGCACTCCAGCCTGGGCGACCGAGTGAGACTCTGTCTTCATATATATATATATGTATGTGTGTGTGTGTTTGTACATATACACACACACATATATACACACCTACATATATGTATATATGGATCAGGGAGGAAGCACACTCTTTCTGTTGCAGCTGTGAACCCAGAGGTACATTATCAGCACAGAACTCCTACAGAAAGGATCTAGGGTAGGACGGAAATGAGGAAAACCAAGAGGGAAGCAGAGATAAAAAAGGAAGGAGAGAAAGGATGGAGAAAGAGAGAAGAAGAAAAGAAACAGTGGTTGAGCCCTTTATGTTACAATTCTCCATTCTTCCGTTCTCTCTCTGTCTGAAGTGACTTGTGTTTCTGTGGCTTGCAACCCGAAGGACCCTCACTGACGTTCCACACTGGGGTCTGCAGTGGGTCCCAGCTGTTGGCTCTGTGTAAGGCACACACGTTCCAGTTCACCAAGAGCGCCCAGGCACATGGTCCCTTCACCCCGTGGGTAGGGCCTATAGTGCATTTGTCTCCTTTTGCAGAGGAGGCTACAGGCTCTGTGAGTTTCAGCGAGATCTTTAAAATGTGGCAGATGGGAAAGTGTCGCAAGCTGAAAAGTACTGTTCTTCCGGGACCTTTTATTGCTACTGGTGGTGAATCCCTAAAGTCACCTGCAAAACTGGGCACCTCATTCAAGATGCCCTTGGGTCTTTACATGGCATTGGGTGCCCTGCAAAGGCAGGGGTAGGTTTTTCACTCACCAGAAGTCCAAGAGCCCAGCACAGGGATGGCACAGAGCAGTGCCCATCAAAATCTTTCTGACTGTCTCAAGCAGCTGGAGTCCAGCCCCTGTTCAGAGGAGATGGGGACAAAAAGGGGGACGCTGCATGCTGGGGTGTCAGCCAGGATGCCTGGTCTGGATCCAGGGCGGCCATGAATCCTCTGTGTGACTGTCCTGTCCTTTTGCTGTCCTGGGCCTTCTTTCCTCGCCCTATAAAATGAAAAGTGTGGCCAGTGGTGCTGGCTCTGCCCAGATCCCCTGGGCTCTCACGGCTTCCATGGACACTGACCGGAGGCTCTTGATTCTGCCCGACATGTTTTCTGGCTGCTGGAGAGTGTGGCAGGCCGGATGTGCAGGGAGTTAACGGCCCCAGAGCAGCCCTCCTTGCCTCTCTGGCAGGACACCAGCAAGATGACAGGCTGTCTCCCCGGGGTCCGAAGTGGGATGGAGCCCAGAACAGCAGAAACTGTTCCCGAGCACCCCGCACATCGTCTTCCCTTACCCTGTGGCTCAAGTCTCCACACCCCTCCAGTGCTTCCAGAATCACTTCCTAAATAAACCAGCCCTGCTTGTTTAAGGCCGTTCGTAATGGTGAGGACCTTCTCACCTGCTGATGAAGGAACACTCCAAATGGCTTCAGTAAAGAGAAAGGGAAGGCTGGGTGCGGTGGCTTGCGCCTGTAATCCCAGCACTATGGGAGGCAGAGGTGGGAAGATCGCCCGAGCCCAGGAGTTTGAAACCAGCTTGGCCAACGTGGTGAAACCCCATCTCTCCTAAAAATATAAAAAATGAACTGGGCATGGTGGTGCGTGCCTGTAGTCCTAGCTACTCAGGAGGCTCAGGTGGGAGGATCGCTTGACCCTGGGAGGCAGAGGTTGCAGTGAGCCGAGATTACACCACTGCACTCCAGCCTGGGTGACAGAGCAAGACCCTGTCTCAAAAAAATAGAAAAGAAAGGGGATTGGCCGAGTCGTGCGCAGAGGAGCGCAGGAACGGCCACACCAGTTTTTCTCTCCCATCTTCTTTGGTGTTCCTGGCTCCATTCCCAGGCAAAGCCTCTCCACTCCCTGTCCCGGCAACTCTGGGCTCATGTCCTTCCAGCATCAAGTTTCGGTGAGAGACACTCGGGTCTGTGTCCCAGGGATAACAGCACAAGTCCTGGCATCCGTAGTGGTTGGCTTGGCTTGGGTTCTGAACCTCTTCTATGGTGGGTACAGGGGCAGGGCATTCTCTGGTCAGCTGTAGATGGGGTTCTGCCGCTCAAACCCCGAGGCCTCGGGGGTGGGGGGGTTGGGATGCAAGCTCTGCCCGAGGAACCCGGGGGGCAAAGGTTGAGTATGCAAAGCCACCCATGGCCACTGCAGGCCAGCTTAAACATTCTGCCCCACTCCCTCCCGGAAGAGCTCGCTCAGCAAACATTTACCCAGTACCTACGGGGGCCGGATGGTAGAGACACCAAGCACACGAAATTGAGCTGACAATGGATGTCTCTGGGGCAGACACGTGGCGGAACAGGACAAGCAGAGTCTTTGGAGTCACTACTTTCTGGGCGTCAGCCCTCTGAGCCTCAGTTCTCCTAACCATCAAATGGAGCAGCAGTGACAGGACCAGGGTGGCCCCCCAGCTTCCACACCAGGCCCCTCACTGGGTGCTCAGTCACTGCTTGTCTTCCTTTCGAGTGTTTAGAGAACAGAGGCAGGATGGCAGTGAGATTTCCAAATGAGTTGCTCACAGGACCCACGGCCCCTTCTGGGACTTGAGAACGCTTTCCGCCCATCAGCCCAGGCTGTGTCTGGCGTGCGAGGTGCCACGTTCAGGGGGCTGGTGATCGCCTCGGTGCTAAGGAAGCTCCGGCTGTGAGCTCCAGTGTGAGGACAGGCCTCCCCAGCACTTTCCAGGCCCACTTTCCTCCCTGTTGAAAATAATCAGTGCTGACATGTTCTGTGCATGGCAGGAGAAAATGAGTCGGTCTCACATGCAGATTTTTGCAGGGCGTGAGGCACGCCTGCCCAGACACCCTTGAGTAAAAGGGAGAGAATGAAATCAGTGAAATGTGGAACGATTTGAAGAAATTAGACCCAGTTTGTCCAAGATCAAGGATAGCTCTTAATTAAGTGGCCCAATCCTTCTTGCTGGGGGAAGAAAAATCATTTCAGTTCTTTAATTTCCTTGAGCCTCCCTGTAAGGACAGGTGTGCAAAGGCTTCAGGGGTGGTTATGAGGTGGCTGTATTTTAATCACCTGCCAGGAGACACTGCAGACATTTCAGAGAATTCTCAATCAGCCACGTTCAAAGCTCACTGATAGCTTTCTCCGGAAGTCCACCTGATTTTCTGGAGGGGAGGAAGTTTTCCCCTTGGTGCCTTTGGATACTCTAAGCCCAGGTAGCTTCAGAGTGGGGATCCAGGACCTTCACGGCTGGGCCTTCACACTGGGGTCCAGGTTCCTGGAGACCCTCTTAGCTCCCCATGGGATATATTTGCTTCTCAAGTCCATGGGAAACCATGAGAGGGCAGACAGCGGCTCAGGAGGTGGCTGAGAGCAGTAAGAAGGAAAGAACCTTCTAGAAGTTCCCACAGAAAGGAACAGGAGACTTCAGAGCGGACGTGGGGTTAGGACAGGCGCCTCTAAGGAGGGCCGCGTTCTCAGACACGGAAGATGGGAGGTGTGGTCTGGGGAGTGGGCGATGGCCCGGCAAGGTCACCGTGGCAACCCTGGGCCCTCTGGGCAGCGCAGGCGAGGAAGGCAAGATTATGATGAGTCGCTGGGGCCGGGTCTCACGGGGTCTGGGCAGCCTCTGTCCGGCCTGAGCCTGGGTTCCTGGGGTTTTAAGCAGGGGAGTGGCAAGCTCTGATGGATGCTTCTTAAAGGAGCACTGAGGGCTGAGAGGAGCGTGGATTGCAAGAAGAGGGAGCCCCGTGGCCTGGGCTGTGGCCGGAGCCCCGTACATGACGTGGCCGCTCACCGGGGTGGGTGGGGACTGGGGGAGGCAGTGAAGAGCTGGTAGACCTGAGAGTAGCCAGGCAGAGCCCTACAGAGTTGCCACGTTTGAAGGCGTCATTGCGGTGGAGGTTGCAGAAATTCCCCTCCACTCTTTCAAGGGTTTTTAGTGTGAGATTTAAAACGATTTAAGACAGATCAGCAGGAGAAACACACACAATTGACAGACCACACGTCTCGCGGGCACGGGAGCATTCCTAAGGCCCAAAGTCACAGTTAGAGTTTGAACACGTACACACTGCCGGAGACAAGGAGCAGGATGCTTGAAAACGCGCCAAGGCATGGGGGCTCAGGCTGGGGCTGGCTGGGTGGAGGAGTGGCTGGGAGGATGAGGATTAGTTTAACGAGGGCTGTTTGTACAGAATTCCCTTGGCCCCAGCTTCCTGTCCTTGAAGATAAGAGTGGCAGTTTCCTTCTGGTATGCGGAAGACATCTTTCACATGGGAATTTCATCTCCTGCTTTTGAGACAGAGCATGAAGGTCAGAGGGATCTTCTGGTACCCCTGCTTTTCAAGTCCCTTTCACTCAAAATAGTCGATATGCCAGAGTGGCGTATTTTGGGGTGCAGATTCTTAATACTGGTTGAACTGATATGTGGGATGCAGAATGAAAATGTTGAGGTGATGGATAGATCTGTGTGTGTGTGTGTGTGTGTGTGTGTGTGTGTGTGTGTGTATCTGGAGATGACCGGAGACCTCATGGAAAGCAGCCAGTGTTAGGGACCTGACTATAGAATGCTTCTCAAAGTGTGTGTTGCGCGCAGGGTGGGTGGTAAGACGACCTGCCACAGCCAGGTGAGGTAGTGTGCACCTGTGGTCCTAGTTACTTGGGAGGCTGAGGTGGGAGGTTCGCTTGAGCCCAGGAGTTGGAGTCCAGCTTGGGCAACACAAGAGACCCTGTCTCTCAAAAAGCAAAATAAGAAAGAGAACCTGCAAGAATGTTGTAACCCCTGGAGATGAACAACATCAGAAAGCCGGAACACATGCAAGTGCACACACACACAAACGCAAACACACACACAGACACAAACACACACAGACACAAACACACACACAAACAGAAACACACAGACACAAACACAGAAACACAAACACACACACAAACACAAACACACAAACACAAAAACACACAAACACACAGAGACACACACACACACACATCCAAGGCCTGAAGGGTCAGGGGGATCCTAGAGTCCAGAGAGAGCTGGGGCCACAGTGGGGACAGAAGGGACCCAGTCACCGGCAGGACCAGGGCACCCAAGGAAAGGAGGAGGGAAGAAATCCCAGCCTCTCTGTCCCCCCACTCTTTACTTGGTGCTTCTTTTGGCCAAGGCCGATGAACAGATGCCAGGAGCCCAGAGGACCTAGTGCCCAGGCCAGCCTCCGGGACGCAGAGTGGGTGCAGCAGGGCCAAGAGCAGAGGGGTGGTTCTCTAGTTTGTCTGTGACTGTGCCTGGACCTTCTCCTTTCCTCTTTGACTGTCGCTCTTCGCAGCGCCTCTCTGAAACGAAGAGCTTCTCCTAAGGCAGAGACCAACACGCCGCTTCCTTCTGGCACAGAGAGGCACCGGGATTGATGTCCACTGAGCCACGGGGTGTGCTCCCAGACGGCCCCGCGGGTTTACACGCTGCTAACACCAGGTGCTAAAGCAGGCCAGACCTCCCTTGGGGGAGCCTGTCCCATCTCCTCCCTCCCTCCTCACGGTGCCCTGTGTCCCTGGGAGGGAGGGCAGGTGGCTTGGGAGGCTGACCCATGTATTCCCTCCTTGCAGGGCTGCCTTTCATGGCTGCCCCTCCACGGAAGGCCACTGCTTTTGTGTGTGGTGGTGGCAGGGGCGGGGGTCTGGAACCATTCCCTTTGCTGGCCCTTCTGACAGAATCTGAGCCCTGTAACCGCCCAAGGCCTCCCCATCCACAGCTTCCTAAACTGTCCTTTACTACCCGACTCTAGGAGTGTGCTCTGCTTCCCACGGGCCCCTGAGCAATCCAGCTACTGTCCCTCTGGAGGAGGCTGTGGACGCTGAGAGAGGGGCTGTGGCTGGTGTGGGAGGGCAGCGCCAGGCAGGGGCGAGAGATGGGAGGAGGTCAAGGAGAAGCAGCTGTGCACACAGGGTGGCAGGTCTGGGGCTGGGGCAGGGTTCCGCTGTTCCTGACACGGGACACCCCAGGAAGGGGCGGGGGAGCAGAGAAGGTGAGACACTGGCTGGCAGGTCCTCCAGGAAGAGCATCCTTCTGGAATGAGTGAGGAAGCAAGTCCAGAAGAGTCCGGGGGACCCGGAGAAGCAGAGCAGGGTTGGCGCCGTGTCTGGGCTCCAGGCCTGGCTACCCACTTCCTACTCTGTCAGCCCTCTTTGAGAGGCTCTGGATTAGGCTCGCCTATTCAAACCACCGCCCTCCCATCCCTAGCAGGCTGAGCCCCAACTCCAGGGCCCCTGGAGGCAGCAGCCCAGCCAGCCCATTCTGCCAACGCCATCTGGGCCCACTTAGGCCTGTGGTTGGGGCAGGGGGGGCAGAGGTGCCCGGGCCAGGCGGGGTTCCCAGTGTGGGGGGCCAGGGGGTGTCCCACGGCTGGAGGGCTGCCCCGGCTGGGCTCCACACGATGGCAGCATGCACGCACTGAAGCCCACAGGGACCGCCGCGGCTGAACCAGGACCCAGCACTGCCCTCGGCTCTCTGGCCCTGCTCCCCGCTTTTGGAGGTGGCGGCTGCTGAGTTGTCCCGAGTGTTGCCTGGGAAACCTCTGCGTCTCTCCCGGCCACCTGCTTCCCCTGGGGCCCATGAGGACCCCTCAGGCTCCAGGTCCTTCAGGCACAGCTCATCCACAGGGAGGATGCCCCCAGGGTGGGCAGGGGCAGGGTACAGATGACTGGGGACCTCTGGTGCCTCCTTGCATGGGCTGGCGTCCTCTGCACACCACCCAGAGCTCCCCCAGCCCCTGGCTGGCCTGATCTTCCCCCTTTGGCCTGAGGGTGCTTGCAGGGCTGCCTGGGGAGCAGGTGTTTCTCTGAGAGGGGTGGTGTGCTGGTGGGTGCAGTTTAGGGAGGCCTGGCCCAGGAAAAATGGACAGATCCACCTGTAGGGCAGTCAGGGAGTACCCAGATCCAGAACCCCACCTGCAAGGTGAAAATAATACCAGGCAGCCCCTCGCCCTCCTGAGACAGCCTGGGCCCTTGACAGGAAGTGGGCGTCCCCCCTAGCTGCCTCTCCACCTTCCTTCTCCTCGCCGGCTTCTGCAACTTCTCCTATGCCTCAGACAGTGGCACACCATCCCCACTCTGTTTCTCTGCCTTCTGGTTTTCTGCTCCTAAGGCCCTCTGCTGTGAGCTTGGCCACACCCTATAGGACCCAGCGCCAAGGTCCCAAGGTCGGGAGCTGCAGCTTCCTTGGCCTCAGTGGGTGTCCCACCGCCCTGCCCCGGGAGCTGTTGGAAGGAAGCTCAGCCTCCATTGGAGGCAAGGAGGCAGGCGGCTCTCCCCCGTGCCTGTGCGGTGTTCTGGGGAGCTTGTTGAATTCAGCTGATCGGTGGCCACAGCCTGAGCTGGCGGGTGTGCAGGTGTGGGCTCCGTGTCCCCAGCTGGCAGTGAGAGGTGGGGAGGAAGGTGACGGGGGCCCTCCAGGACCCTTCCCTGCACCAGGCAAGGTTTCACTCCTCCACAGCAGGGGGCTCAGCCAGGGACCGTTTTGCCTTCCAGGGGATGGTGGGCAATGCCTGGAAACATAGTTTTACATTTTAAATTATTTTCTTAGTTTAAAATTTTACTTTAATATAATTTTTTATTTTTTACTGATAATTGTACATGAATCTGGGGTACATGTGACTTGAGTGTTTTAGAGATGGGGTCTCACTATGTTGCCCAGCTTGCTTCAAGCCATCCTCCCGCCTCGGCCTCCCGGAGCGCTGGGATTGCCAGTGTGAGCTCCGTGCCCAGCACCTGTGATGCTTCAATACAAACACACGATGTGTGTGGATCAAACAGGCATTCAGGAGCATTCAGGCCCTCCGTCACCTCACACATTTATCATTTCTTTGTGTTGGGGACATTTCAACTCTTCTAGTTATTTTGAAATAAACAGTAAATTACTGTTAACTATAATCACCCGCTGTGCTGTTACTGAACGCAGGAACTCATTCCTGCCCCGGAATAGGACTTCTGTGCCGACTAACCAGACTCCCCTCACCTCCCACCCTCATTCCCGTCTCCTCTCTACCCGCATGAGACCCACATTCGCAGCTCCCACGTGGGAGTGAGAACAGGTGGCATTTGTCTCTCTCTCCGGTTTATTTGCTTCATGGCCTCCGGTCCCATCCTTGTTGCTGCAAAGGACGGGGTTTCATCGCTTTTGTGGTTGCATAGTGTTCCACTACGTGTATTCGCTGCACGCTCTGCACCCTCCTCCACTTGCTGATGTGCACTTGCCATGGTGAATTGTGCCGTAATAACCCTAGGAGTGCAGCTGTCTCTTCGCTAGGCTGAGTTCCTTTAACTGGAGACATTTTTGATTGTCACAACTTGGGGCAGACCTGATGCTACCAACATCTGGTGAGCAGAGGCCAGAGAACTGCTAGGCATCCACAGTGCACGGGCAGCCACCGTGGCGAAGAATGACCCAGCCGCAAACCTCCGCAGGCCTAGGACTGGGGGCTGGGAGTGGGGGAGGGGCATCCCGGCCTTCCCGGCAGGTGTGTGGGAGCCTTCCCAAGAACCTTTCCTGCGCTCACAGCTGCTTTTCCTTTTCTGAGCCCAATAGCAAGAACCGAAGGCCTGGACTTCAGCAGGAGCTTCCTCCCACCTCCTGGGCTTCGAGGGCCCAATTCCCTGCCTGCTCTTCTCCTGCTGTGCCCATTGCAGGGCTGGTGAACGTGATGGGAGTGCATCTGGGTCCCCGCCTGGCAGTACAGCGCCTGCGACTCATCTGGGCTCAGTTTCCCTCTCTGTAGGGGGAAGTGGCTGGGGTCAAGACCCCGGAGCTGGGCTCCTGCCAGCCCTGTTGCCAGGCTGTAACAGCAGATGTCAGCCTGGGCAGAGGCATCCGTCACGCTCAGGCCCACGCAGCTCTGACATCAGCTCCCAGCCACGGGAGACATGTGCACCCTTGATCCGGGGACGCCTCGCAGGGATGAGCGTGTGAGCCTCGCCTGCCGTACTGATAGCTACCGCACATAAACCAGATGCCTGGAATGTTTAAATGACCCGGCCATTCTGTTCCAGAAGATGCCTTACATATATTGAGGCTATTTTAGGGTGGGGCAGGCTGGGCAAGAGGAGGGTGAGGGGCTCTGTGCCGATCTGGTTACGACCATGTGCGGGGATGGCAAATGCCAGCATATCTGCCCAGTGACCTCACAGGAGCGGCCGCACTCCTGACCCCTGTGCAAAGTGCTCACTTCGCAGGCCTGGGGCAGGAGTGGTGGGAAGGGGTGGGCGGAAGGGGACTGGCGACTGGCAGAGGAAGGCCTGGACTCTTAGAGGAAGGCCTGGACCCCTAGGGGCTGTTTGGCAATCCCTCTTGAGCTGAGTGTGCCCCACCCCGAGAGCCAAACCCACCAGCTGATGGGGAGGACACCCAGACAGCCCCCTCAGGCTCAGGCTTGGGGGAACAAGAAGCAGGAGGGAAGGGGTACAGGACCTTGCCTGCGGGAGCTCCCAGGGACAGGCTGCCTCCTGGCCAGGGGCCTGGCTTAGGTACCTCTCTCTCTGCTGCTTCTTAGTGACAGCAAAAAGCAGGAAAACACTGACCCTCTGGTGAGCTCTGGGAGGAGGTTAGGTTTGGGAACATTTTCAGGGGGTCAGTGCTGCTGGAGTCCTGGCCTGGCACATGCCCTGCCCCAGCCCCTCCTGCCCCTGCCTCTGTCTCTGCTTCTGCTCTTCTCCTCACTGGGCGCTCCCACATTCCTCCCCTTACAAAGATACTAGGTTCAAATGAGGCTGGCCAGCCTCTCCCATGCCCAGCCCCTGTGCCAAGGGGTTGTGTCGGAGTTGGGGTCCCCGAAGAGGAGGCTCCCACCACCGCGGGCTGGAGGAGTCCCCTGGGGAGGGTGCAGAGCTGGCTCATCCCTGCATGGGGGTAAGGCAGAGGGGACATCAGGTATGAGAGGCACCCCTGGAGGCAGGCTGGGGGTCCTGAGGAAGATAGGGCTTGTCGTGACCTCAGAGACGCCCCTGTCCCTTCAGCCTCTCTCCTGCAGGGTTTCAGTTGTCCTAAGGGCTCAGCAGGGAAGGCTGGCAGGCACAGCAGCAGGATGGACTCCTTGCCATTTAATCGGGCCCTCGTCCCTATGGAGGGGCAACGTGGGCGTGGGGGTCAGCAGTGTCCAAACAGTGACTCCAGGGCTGGCACTTCAGAGGCCCTCGTGTTGGGGTGTCAGGGCTTGGGGGGCCCTTCCTGCCTTTCCCGGCACGGGCTTTCTTTCCCCTGCTGCCTGGGCTGCCCGGCGGTGTCTTTTTTTCCAACAAAGTGGTCCGGGTTTCCTCATGTCTCTGCATGATCTGCTGTCCTTCCCTTTCTTCAATCTCACAATGCCAAAGGGGCCATTTTCCTCTTCCCCACCAAACAGGGCCTGGAAGGCGTGGAACCAAGGCGAGGCTGTGCGGGTCCGACCCCTCCCTCACCTGTTCAGTGCATCGCACCCTATTCCTCAGCCCAGGGCGGAAGCAGTCCTCTTCGCGAGCCACACCCCTGGGACTACCCGAAACCCACGGTTCCCGAAAACACCGGTGCTCCGTGCACCCCCACGCTGCCCTGGAAGGCTTGCATGTCCCCCCTCAATTTTTTTCTTTACGTCCAAAGCACGTCGGGTCACCCCGACAGTTTCCTGCTGTGTTCCCGGTGTGGTCAGGGCGTGGGGGAGAGTGGGAGGACTGGCCTCTGTGTCTGTTCTCCACCCTGGAGGTGCAATCAATTAGGGAAGCGGCCCAGAACGCGGTCACTCATCCCCGTCACAAAAGCTGTGCCTCTCTTCTCCACGCAGAGACATCGTTGGGGCCCACTTTCATCTATTTTCATTTGGTTGACAGACATCAGACCTAAAACAGATCTGCCTCTGGGAGAGGAGAATTCCTAAATGTTTAATTTGCTCCATCCGACTTGAGCCAAAGAAGCCATGGGCTTACTTTTTCCACCTCCCGCCCCCTGGAAGAGAATGTATGTTCCAGTTCATCTCTGATACAGATCACCGCCTGCTCTCAGCAGCCCCTGGAATGGCCTTGCTCAGCACCTAAGAAAAAGATCGTGACATTCTCTCCGTCCTCTTGACTCTTCCCAAAGTAGCATCTCTTGGTGGACAGTATTGCCTTGTAAGGCAGGTAGCAGGCATGGGCCAATGAGTATGTGGTCAGATCCTGGAGGACAGGGACGGGGACAGTCAGAAACAGCAGCAGGGATTAGCTCTGGCTCGCTGAGCGTTTGGGAGTGGGGAGGAATGAGGACATGACGCCAAAGGAGGGAGAGGTGTCGGTGTGCTTTTCGGGTGCCAGAACTATAATTAAGGGGTGAGAAGATTCATGCTAACCCGTAACCAAGGCTGCGAGAGAAATCATGCAATCCAATAGCCCCCGGAGTCCGGATTTGGAACCTCATGCGGCACTAGCTTTGAAGCCTGTTCGGAGGTCAGCACATTTATCAGAGGGTGCTCGGGCTCCGACAGCGTCAGGTGGCGAGTGACCGTCTTGTGGTGCCCAAAGTAGCGCCCCCCCCCTCTCTCTCTCCACCTGTTTCAGGACTACCTCAAAAGACTTGGAGGGGCTTTCCATGTGCGCATGTGCGTGTGAGCGGGTGGGGTCTCATCCCAGCAGAGGGCTGTCCAAGGGCATGGGCCTGGGGTACAGAGGAAGTTTCTAGGGGAGCTGACCGATGTGGAGAAGCGGAGAAAACTTCTGTTGAGTTGAGCCCAGGGGCCGAGGGCAGTAGGTGCTCCCGTCCCTGGCCCTGGGTTTGAAATGTGGCTTCCAAGTGGCATAAACTGAGGTCACTGTGGAGTCTGGTGAAGGGTACATGGAGGCTCGTTCCTCCTTCCCCCTGCCTGTCTACGTGCTGGCCATGTTTCTGTTTTCAAAACAGTAAATTAAAAGGTTGGCCCTGTCTTCTCAGCCTGCGTGGACGTCCACAGCTCCCCTTGGAATGCAGGAGTCAGGGCTCCCACTCCTCCCTCCCTCTCACACCACTTCCTCCGAGAGAGATGATTCCTGGACAATCCACACGGACTTACTCACTTGGTTGTGGCCAAGCCATGTGGTCATGCTGTTGCCACAGGCGTTGGCCGAAATCCTTTCTTAGAAAGCTGAGGGCTTGTCGTTCCCCCCGCCATGCAGTGGCTGCCCAGCGCAGTGGCTCTGCTGCTCCCTTCTGGCTTGTTTCTGGGGGAAATGGGGTCCTGGGGTCCTGGTCCCCCTGGGATGGCCAGCGCAGGAGCCCACCTGAGGGGGTCTTGTGCCTTTTAATGACCCCACGTTGGTCAACAGACCGGAGCGCTCGGCCAAGCTGGACCAGAGCGGGTTCTGCCCGTGGTGTCCATGTTGTAGCAGGAGCAGGCAAAGGCAGAAACTTGCAAAGTCTTGGCTTAATTCCTGGCGCTCTGAAGTCCCCTCCTTCCTGAGCTGGTGGTTACCGCGCTCATCAGCTAGGCCGCTACGGCATTAGAATGACCACGCAGGGCGTCCTGGCAGCCCAGCCCAGTCGCCGCGGCCACCGGGCACCCAGACAGCCACCGACTGCGCTGAGCAGCGAGCCTCCCTGTGAAGGGTGGATGTGCTCCCCCCTTCCGTGTTCAGGGGTCCCAGGCAAGGAGCCCGTCCCCCCTATACCACACATGGAGGGAATGAGGCTGGACCACACCAGGACATCCCGGAGCCCGGAGCCCAGAGCTGCAGGCCTTGATGATGCCGAGAGGATGTTTCCACCTGGTAAGTTTGCACCGTGCCTTCTTTACCCCGCCCTTTGCCGCTGCCGGCCCCCAGCTCCCCTTGCACCTCCCCCGAGGCCTGCTCCGGGCGGCACTCACTCCCCGCACTGTGCGGCTCTGGCGGCCATCGCCAGAGCACTCACCCTCCCTCCAAAGCTGCCTCTCCGAAGGAGCAGTGGCCAGCCCCTCCACAGCCCCACCCAAGTCCTCCCTAGGTTCTCCTTTGGAAGTCAGAGATTCTGGGTTCAAAATGGTTCTCACTGCGTCAGGGACATTTCCGGCGAGAAGGCCAAGCAACCACCTTCCAGCACCTTCGCCCGCTGCTCCTCGCCAACTCCTCCCGGGAGCAGCCTCCCTGCCCTCACGCTCAGGTTTTCTATTCTCTTGCTTTCTTTCTTCTTTTATTATTATTATTTTTTAATTTTCTCTTTTATTAAAAGAGACGGAGTCTTGCTATGTTGGCCAGGCTGGAGTGCAATGTCTACTCACAGGCGCAATCTCACTACTGATCAACACAGGAGTTTTGACCTGCTCCGTTTCTGATCTGGGCCAGTTAACCCCTCCTTAGGCCACCTGGTGGTCCCCCGCTCCCAGGAGGTCACCGTACCAATGCCGAACTTGGTGCGGACACCCGATTGGCGTAGCACACTGCAGCCCAGAACTCCTGGGCTCAAGAGACCCTCCAGCCTCAGCCTCCCGATAGCTGGGATGACAGGCACACAGCACCGAGACTGGGTCTTTCTTCTTTCATTGAGGCATAATAGACATACAGGAAAACACACATATTATAAAGGTATTGATGGGTGAACTGTCACAAAATGAGCACGCCTGTGCCACGTGCCCCAGTGCAGACACCAGGCACCCCAGCACCTGGCAGCTCCTTCCTTCTCCTTCTATCACTACCGCCCCACCCCGAGGGTGACCCTTATTCTGATGTCTGGCACTGAAGCAGTCAGCCCTATGGCTGGACTCTGCTTGTGCAGATTCTTGCTCTGAGCGGAGTTATGTAGTGGGGGAGTGGAGGAGGTGCCCTCAGCCTCGTCACTCCGTAGTGACCTGCCATGGGACGGGGTCAGGGTGCATTTCTCCTGCCTCCCTCTGATGGATATATGGGGACCGTGTTTTATAAAGGAGGAAACTGCTGGGCATGGTGGTTTACACCTGTAATCCCAGCACTTTAGGGGGCTAAGGTGGGCGGATCACCTGAGGTCAGGAGTTCAAGACCAGCCTGGTCAACATGGAGAAACCCCATATCTACTAAAAACAGAAAATTAGCGCATGCCTGTAATCCCAGCTACTCGGGAGGCTAAGGCAGGAGAATCGCTTGAACTCAGGAGGTGGAGGTTGCCGTGAGCCGAGATCGTGCCACTGCACTCCAGCATGGGCAACAGGAGCAAAACTCTGTCTAAATAAATAAATAAATGAGGAAACTGAGGCTGAGTCTATCCAACCCCAATGTCTTTACCCCTCTGCCTAACAAACATGTAGAAGGTCAGGAACCCAGCAGGTGAGTCGTGTTCTCGAGGACATGAGAGAGCCTGGGAACCAGGGACCTGCTGGTTCGTGTGTAGCCCAGGCCTGGGGTGCTGCCCCTCAGGACTTACCACCAGAGCTCTGGGCTGCTCTTTCACTGCCTAGAGCACGTGGCCCTGGGGGGCTGCTCAGAGGACCTCCACGGGATCAAGGCTCCCCACTTGGGTTGCACCTGCCTCCTCCCCCTGGGGGAGGGGAAGAGATGGCAAATTCTAGGGGGCTGGAAGTAATAGAAACAGGGGAGACCCTACGGGCATTGAGGCGGCTAGGGCCAGCAAAGACCCAAGCACTCCTTCCTTTACAAGTTCCCCAGATATTTACAGAGTGTTGACCTGTCGCCAGGCCTGTGGGGGAAAAAGACAGAACAGGTTCCAGCTCTGGAAAGGTGCTGAGCAGGCACGAATGGGTGGGGCCAGGGAGCGAATTGGGCAGTCGCAGGGACCTCGCCCGGAGGCTGCACCCAAAGGGGAGGGTGTGAGGGGGGGGGGGTTAAGGCAGCCGGAACCCCTGCAGGACAAGGTCTCCAAGGAGGGCTGGGAGGGGGCGTGAGGAGAGCATTTGCAGCCAATTGAACTTTTTTTCTTTTAGGATTTTATGTATTTATTTATTTATTTTTTGAGACCGCGTCTTGCTCTATCCCTCAGGCTGGAGCGCAGTGGTGCAATCTCAGCTCACTGCAATCTCCCCCTCCTGGGTTCAAGTGATTCTCCTGTCTCAGCCTCCCAAGTAGGTGGGACTGCAGGTGCCCACCACCACGCCTGGCTAATTTTTGTATTTTTAGTAGAGACAGGGTTTCACCATGTGGGCCGGGCCGGTCTCAAACTCTTGGCCTTAGGTGATCCGCCCACCTCAGCCTCCCAAAGTGCTGGGATTACAGAGGTGACCACGGTGCCCAGCCTTCCTTTAGGATTTTAAAAAAGTCATAAAATATACGTAACAGAAAATTTGCCCTTTTGACCATTTCTAAGTGTGCAGTTCGGTAGCGCTAAGTATTTTCACAGTGCTGTACCAACCGTCACCACGACTGTCCCGAAAACGTTTTCATTACCCCAAACAGAAACTGTCGCCACGGAGCACCCCTTCTCCCAGCCCCTGGCCAGCACCATTCGGCTTTCTGTCTCTGTGAATGTGACTACTCCAGGTCCCTCATATAAGTGGAATGGTGCAGTGTTTGGCCCTTTGCGACTGGCTTATTTCACCCTACGTCGTGTCCTCAAGGTTCATCCATAAAGTTAGTTGGGTGTGATGGTGCATGCCTGCAGTCCTAGCCACTTGGAGGCTGAGGCGGGAGGATTGCTTGAGCCCAGGAGGTGGAGGCTGCAGTGATCCTTGATCACGCCACTGCACTCCAGCCTGAGTGACAGAGTGAGACCCCAACTCAAAAAAAAAACACAAAAACACACACACACACACACACACACACACACACAAACTGCCCATCCATGAAGTAGCATGTGTCAACATTCCCTTCCCTTTTCAGGCTGAATGCCACTCCCTGTCTGGAGTCCCACATTCTGTTGATCTGTAGGTGGACGAGGTTTGATCTCACATTTCAGCTGTTGTGAATGATGCTCCTCTGACCACGGCTGTGCAAATATCTGAGCAAGTCTCTGCTTTCAGTCCTTTTGGGTGTATTCCAGGAAGTGGAATTGCTGGGTCACCTGAGCATTTTAAAGTTCGTGCACAAGTTTGCATTTCAGAAAGCCCATTTAGGGGCTACTTGGAGGGTGGGATGGAGGGAGGACGCTGGAGGCAGGGCCCCCGGGTGGGAGTGAGGCCCTGGCAAGAGACAGTGAGGCTTGGATGAGGCCAGGGAGATGGGGAGGTGGGGAGGCGGCACGGGGTTGGGGGTCTTTTTCTGAGCCAGCCTGGTGACTCTGGCTGTGGGCAGCAAGATGAGAGGGTGGAAATGGCCCAGTTGCAGCTGGGAGGGCTTCGAGGCCGCTAATGACACCATTATGCCAGATGCAGGGTCCAGGACTTCCCCCTTGGGCAGGGACGAAAGGGGGAGATAATGAGTTCAATTTGGCTGATTTAATCATTTCTTCCGTCATGAATTCAACAAACATTGCTGGAGGGCCCATTACGTGCTAAACGCTGTGCTAGGTGCCCCACACATGGCTGCCGAGAGAGGGGCGGCTGTCCCCACTCCTGCGTAAGCAGCAGCCTCTGTGCAAGCGCAGGCTTCGTTTCAGATGCATTGAGATAAGGGAGCATCCGTTCAGTGCTCTGAGTGGGCATCCGGGGCGGGGGTGGCGGAGGGCTGCAGGCACCACGGGAGGGACAGACAGGTTTCTGAGGAGAGGGGCAGGATAGGGGTTTTCCCGGCTGGCAGAGGTGGGGTACTCAGGCCTGGAAGGGTCACTCTAAGCCTCAAAGGCCAGGGACTGGCATCAAGGGGATGGAGCCCGTGTGAGGCAGAATCGGGGAGAAGAAGGGTCAGGCGAAAGGCAGGGTGAGGGCCTCCCGTCACGGCCGAGGCTTCTCTTGGGAGAGAGGTAACAGGGAACCATGGACGGTTCAGGAAAGAGTGTTGTCAAGATGGGCAGATGTCTGAGCTGGGAGTCAGGGAGGTGGGAGGGGGTAACCCAGGGCACAGCAGGGGAGGACCGGAGTCGGGGAGCCAAGCCCCCAGAAATTCTCTGGGCTCAGCAGCACAGATCAAGGTGGATTAAGGGACCATCTACTCCCATTACTTCCCCTTGAAAGTCTCAAGGACATGGGCCTCCTGCCTGCTCATACCCCTCCTGCACCCCAAGGTGAGGGAGAGAAGGGCCAATGGGAAGCCCAGGTCTACCCACTGTGCCCGGGGTTGGGCAGAGCAGTGACCACAGCAAAAGGGCCTGTGCCATTCCTCCCAGCCGAGCCAGGACAATGGTTTCAGGAAGGGGCAGAAGAGCAGGTTTCAGAGAGAGTGGTTGAGGAGGGGAGCTGGAGTGGTGACCCGTGAATTAAGGTCCATGGATCCGGAAGTGGAGGCTCCCAGAGCGGGCCAGCCGGCAGCCCCAGCGCTCAGGGCTGCACCTGCTGGGGAGGGGTTTTTTGATGGCGATGGCGTGAGGTGAGCAGGTTCGCTCTGGGTGGTGGAGGATTAGTGCCGACTGAGAGGGTCAGGTGCACCAGGGCTTTGTTCAGACCTGTTTGCCTTTTGTTCCCCGCCTTCAGAACGCCCAGGCTGCATGATGTCATTTCAGATGCATTAAGCTGGAACAGCTCAAAATTGAATAATTAATTACACTCAGCTTCAATCGCAGTGACTAATTGATCAGGGCCTGCCGGCAGACACCTGGACAGGATTAACTGTGCACAATGGGGGCTGCGGGCAGGTGGCGGCCCCTCTGGACCCCCAGTCCCTGTGTGCGACTTAATTAAGGCTGACTTGATTTATCTGTTCTTCCTGGAGATCTCAGGCAGGCCTCATCCAGGCCCAGGGGCTGCGTGCAGGCCAGGCACAGAGGCACGTGTGGACACGTGCACATGGGCTGACGGAAGGATGCTAGCGCCTGACCACCGGGCCGTCCTCTTCTGGGCCTGGACCCCAGTTCTGCCTCTCGCTATGATTCTTTCTGTGGCCTTCCACAAGTGTTTCATCTCATGGAGTCTCAGTCTCCTTGTTTGTCAAAGAGGGTTGTCATCGTTGTGTCCAGCTCTGTGTCCAGCCCTGGGTGAGAGCTGCTTTTCTCACTGGGATTTTTGATTTCCTCTGGGGGGTCGTCCTTGTTCTCATCTCCCTTGCTTGTCTCTGGCTGGAGCAGCGGGCATTCCCAGGCCTATCCACCAGCCCCGAAGCTCCTTATTTATTCCCTGGAGCCACCTTTCTGTGTTCGGGAGGATTCGCAACCACGTGGGTGGCACATCCAGCTCCTGCAAAGGGCTGGCAAGTACAGTTGGGCAGGTTGTGCAGGGCACAGTTCAGACTTTGCTGTGAGTAGTGTGATGTGCGACGGCACGATGGAGCATCCCAGCCTCACTGTCACACTGCAGAGTCTCTTTCTGTCTGTCCCCTCACTGTTTCCTGGTCATGAGTTCAGTGACGTCTGTCTGCATGCCTCCTCAACCCCACTCCTGGAGTCATACCACAGCAGGGACTCATGTAGAAATGGCAGACCTTCTGCCTGCCGGCTCCCTGCGCTCCTGATGCTGGATGTGGGGAGCACTTGTCTTTGCTTCTGCTCTCCCCATTCCCTGCCCATCAGGCAGCTCGTTTTCCTTGGTCTGCAGACACCCTTGAGATCATCCCCTGCTGGGACACAAGCACCCTGGGGTGACCCGGGCTGCCCTTCTCAGCCCTGCCTTTCCAGTGGGGTCTCCACTGCCCCAACTCTGCTTCACACCAAAGGCACGCAGCCCTCCTGCTCGCCTGCAGAATCCCCGGCACAGCATTCTCACTCGCTGAGGCCGATCCAGGGGACAAGCCTGTCCTCCTCACGCTGCAGAGTCTGAGGCCTTGACCACTGCGGCCCCTCTGGCCCCTCCGCGTCCTTGGTGCTCTCTCCTTCCTGATCCCGCCCAGCAGTCTCCTGCGGTCCCTGTGCTTCATGTCCCTGGGCACTGTGCCCTGTACCCCCTAAACTGTTGCAATTGCTCGCTCTTCCGGCCTTGGCCTCCGGCTCTTCCTGCCGCTTCCCAGCGGCACAGGCAACCACGATGAGCCCATTTCGTTTCTCACCTGTTCTTCGTCTTTCTCCTCTAGAAAATGAGACAGTCGTGGGTACACGAATGGCAGGGTCTTCTGATTTCCTAAGTGGAGCAGCCTAAAATGAGCCAACAGGACCCCTGTCGGCTTGTGAGTCTCGGCCATGATGGAGGAGGACAATGTGGATGCCTGGCCCCATGGCCTCGGACCTTCCTCAGCCTCCTCCCGTGCCTTCCTTGGAGCGCAGCGAGTCCCTGGCACTCCCAGGCCTTCCACTCCCTCGTCCTTCCCCAGTCTTGCCTTTGCATCCTGCACATTAGTCAGCCCTAGGATTCCAGCTCTGGGGTGCCCCATCCATTGGAGCACGGGCTGTACAAGTCCCGGATCTGAAGTCACTCAGAACTCAGGTCCCTTCTCAGCCACCTGGGCCTCAGGTGCCCTGTGTCCTGGTGCCACAGTGCCAAGGTTCTAATGCCCCGCTGGTCTCGGCCATCGGGCAGTGCGGGGAGTGTGTTGGGACAACTTCCCCTTGCTTTTTTGGCAAAATTGAGAGGTGGCTGAATATGAATTTGTTAAGACAGAGGTGGGAGGAGACCAGAAAAAGTGTGTCCTCCTTCAGCTCTGTGTCATGTCACGGCTGGACGCCGCTCTGGATCGTGAGAGAGAGGAAACGGGGAGGGGCATGCATCCGCCTCTCCCCAGACGATGGGGTCCATTATCCTTCTGGGGGGACGCTTGGAGGTGTCTGCCCTGCTGTCCACCCACTTTCAAAGAAGAGAGGACTTGGCCAATCTAATCAGAAGCTGTCACTGGATGATGTCCTCCCTGGTGCCCAGCCAGCCCAGGGAGGGGCCGCTGAGCTCCAAGGCTATGTCCCGTGTGCCAGGGACATGGGGTAGGGGACCTCCAAGCATCTAGTGGCCATGGGCATGAGGCCAGAGACACAGGGCAGATAGGGTGCATTTCCCCAGAGCCATGGTTTTACCCAAAAGTAAGGAGTTTGTTGTAAATCTTTATTTTTTATGTGACATTAGTGGCTTCTTGTCACAGATTCAAATATAGAGAATGTATGCTTCCCCCTCCCCCCGAAAATAATCACTGTTCACTGGTTGCTGTGGCTCCTTCCAAATATTTTTAGGCATATACAGCCATTTAAATAAATATGTACATATGCACATTTTTTTAAACAGATGGGATGGTACACACACACACACACACACACACACAGACACACGGTTCTTCAACGTGCCTTTGCTTTTGACGACGTGCTCACTCCTCCCTGTGCCCGTCCACGCCCCGCCACTTCTCCCTGTCTATCAGCGGGATAGTGAATAGTATTCCTTAAATGGGTGTCACCATGGTTCATCCAGCCATTTCTCTAATGATGGACAGAGAGGTCACTGCAATTTTTTATAATTACAAATAGTGCTGGAAGAAAAAAGCCCCAAACACCCCATCCATTTTAGCAGAACTCAGCAAAAGGGCATTTGAAATGTTGCTTCTAAAAAGGTGACACCAATCTACACCCTCAATAATGGCATGTGATTTTAAAAAATTAGACTGAAACCAGCGAGGCTGCGGCACGGCACAGGAAGCATAACGCACGCAGGGGTTTTGAACATCACGTCGGCTGCAGAGGGAGGCGCGCCATCTCTTTCCTTCTCCGCGGCCCTCTGAGGCTCCTGCGGTGTAATCATTCTTGGGATGGCCGTGACCACCCATCTGTCTGCCAGAGGGTCCTGCCCGGCCCATCTGACTTCTCATTTATCAATCCATTGTGTGGCGTTGACCCCACTAGGAAGTTTAATGCATGGCTTTTTTTTCCTTTCTTTTGAGATGGAGTCTTGCTCTGTCACCAGGCTGGAGTGCAGTGGCAAGATCTTGGCTCATTGCAGCCTCTGCCTCAAGCAATTCTCCTGCCTCAGCCTCCCAAGTAGCTGGCACTACAGGTGTGCACCACCATACCTGGCTAATTTTTGTAGAGATGGGGTTTCACCATGTTGGCCAGGATGGTCTCCATCTCTTGACCTTAGGCATTTCTTAAAAGACCCCTTTCAAGTGAGGTAACCGTAAAGAACCTGAGGTTGTGGGAGGTGAGCCCTCATCGACAAAAGCCCTTTTCCCAGGGGAAAGCTGCTAACCCTCCCGAAAAAAGAGACCAGCACTTTCCCCGACGTGTCTTCCCTATCCCTGAGGAACGCCCCTCTGGGTGGCAGGATAGCAGAGTGTCCCAGCTTTCCCATAACCTCCTTCTTTGGAAGCGTCTGGCTTTCGGAGCTCAGAGCCATCCAGGGAGGCAGGAAGAATGTTTGCAATTCTTCCGTTGCCAGACCCCATCACAAAGACTCTCCCAGGCTTGAGGAGAGGGCGCTGGCCTGGCGAGGCACCCGCCGGCCCGGCCCACCGTCCTCGCTCTCTCGCCATCCTCAGGGTCTTTAGAACTACAGGCTAAAGGGTCACTGGGCTGTCTGGGAGTGACTGGGAGTCACTGGCCCCCAGCGCTGGACTGCTCCATTCAGAAGTCGAAGGTCATTCTAACACCTCTCTGGCAGTTCTGGGCTGGCTCAGCAGGGCGGGGTCCTGACAGCAGAGGGCTCAGCACACCTCCTGCAGCCCCGCAAGCCACGCATTTTTTGTTCTGTTGGTTTTATTTTCATTTTTTTTTTTTTTAGTAGAGATGGGTTTCTCCATGTTGGCCAGGCTGGTGTCAAACGCCTGACCTCGTGATCCACCCACCTCGGCCCCTCAGTGCTGGGATTACAGGCATGAGCCACCGCGCCCGGCCCCACTAAACTTTTCCACAGTTTTAGTAGAGACAGGGTTTCATCACGTGGGCCAGGATCGTCTGGATCGCTTGACCTCATGACCCGCCTCCTCCAGGAAGCAGCACTTAGCTTCCATTTCCTAACACAAGTCCCGGCCTCAGTTTCCCCACCTGCAAAGTAGAGCTGAGAACTTGTTTTGCTCACCCCCACGCCCTCACGAGCCGACTCTGGGGCTGGCTCTCGGTGTCTCCTTTTCTAACTGTTCGTCCCCATTGTGACTTGAATGAGAACAGTGTGTCCCGGTGTCACCTCATCCAGCAACCCCAACACCTAATAGTGCCATCGGCCCAGTCACCCTGTGTAAAGGCATAAACAGGTGAATCCCAGGACCTACTGCCCACCTCACCGTCTCGAGTGACATCCCACAGCGCCTGACCTGTGAAAGACACCCATCAATGTCTGGTCCTTAGAGCTCTCCACAAACACAAATCCTTCACAACTGTCGCTGAATGGCGGTGCATGGGGGTTCCCCATTAATTGCCATAGAAGGAATATTTTTTACTAATTTTGCACAAAGTTGTGTGTGTGTAGGAGGCGCACCCCCCCCGCAGCCTTCACAGCACCCACTGCCTTGTGCAAGCTCAGTCTGGCCCAGGATCCAACCTTCTTATGTATTTATTTAAACCCTGCCCCATTCCGGAGAGAATTTAAGCCCTCACCATGAATACCATCTTTGTGTGGGCTTCCAGCACCAAAGGCCGGGAAACCCAGGCCAGGCACGTCTGGAGGTGGGGCCCCCTATGGCCTCAAGGCCTGGGCCAATTCTGCAGGGAGGCGCGTCCCCATTTCCCTCCATCTGTGGGGAGAGGCCTCCCAGCCTGCCCCCTCCTGCTGTCCTCTGACTCTCCCCCTGCAGGGCCGCCCAGACCCTGTGCTGAGGCTCTCCGGATCCTGGAACAAGCAGATCTTGCCAAGTTCCCTGTACTGGAAGATAAATCAAATTGAAGTTCTCTTTAAAACTCATAGATGAAGCACCACTTTGGTGTTTGCACACAGGGGTGCCCTCCTGCGCCAGTGCTGGGAGACCAGAGGCCTGAAAAAGAGAGGGTTTGGGGGAAGCCTTCCTGTCCAGGGTCTGTGCAAGTCTCACGCCATGGGAGGGAGGGCACAGGGCGGGGCGAGGCCAGGAATGTCTGTACCTATGGGTCTCCTTTGCCTAAAATCTGTCCCTGGTTTCAGGAAGGCCCTACTTGATCTGGGATGGCTGTCCCCCTCAACTCGTCCATCACCCTCACCTCTTGGCTGTCCCTGGAATCTGAGGGTGGCTTGGAAGTCCAAGGGATATCTGGAGCTGATGAATTCAGATGCTTCTTGAGTAGGGCTTGGGGTGCACAGCCAGGATTAGGCCATCTCCTAAAATTTAAGAGCAGGTTTGAGTGCGGATGGTTTTGCAGTGACGATGAACATAGGGGCAGAAAGCCATGGCCGTGAAGGGCTTCTGCAGGGTGCTGTCAGGAGCCTGAGTGGCCTGCACCCAGGGATGGCCCTCATCCCAAGGGGCTGTGAGCTCAGAAAAGGCTGAGTGGCCTTCCCTTCAAATCTCAGAGTGCTTTGACTTCCAGGCCTGCATTCCCCCAGGAGAATTGTTCAGACTTCAAAGCCCTGTTCCAAATGGAAAGAAAACCTCCAGAGACCATGGGCCTCAGGAAACTTCTCCTAAAGATCTCTTGCACCCCCGTAGCTTCTGGTTGAAGAATGGGAAGAAGTCTGCAAAACCAGAGTTGCTGTTGAGCCTGATACTGGTCAGTCATTAATAAAAAGACCAATAAATATGGGTCCCACAGGGAAGGCAGAGCTGAAACCAGACGCCAGGCACTTAAACATTCCAGTCTGCACCGGCTCTGTCCTCCTGCCAGTGGCGCCTGCTCCACTTGTGGCTGGGGGACATTTGGGTGGTCCTACCACCTGTTGGAAGTGCTCAGATGCCTGTAACCAAAGCAGGGCATGATCATAGCTTGGAACATGGCACTTCACGTTGGTGCTACCCTTGACTGTCTGCTAGGGAGGTAACCTTAGTGTATGATTTGAAAGGTGACTATTTCTGAAACCCCCAAAAGATACCCTGTGAATTTCAGACAAAGACAGACCTGAACTCAAAGACTGGGGGCACAAGCTGTCTCCTCTGGGCCTTGGCATACTTTCCCCATGGGCAGCTAAAAGCATTCAGGATGACGCACGTCAAGACAGGCTGCACACGGCTGCTCAGTGCTGATAGCACACATTCCTGCAGGCCAAGGCCCTGACCTCGGCTCCTTCCACCCCTGCCTGAGAACCAGGACAAATGAGATCCTGTTAAGAAACCGTAGATTGATGATGTTTGTCCGGATTGTTGCAGGAGGCCAGCTTACAGCCATCAGGCTTTCCAGGCAGGGGATCAGCTAGTTGGCCAGCTTCTGTGGTCTAACAGAGGCAGCCACATCAGAGAAGCCTTTCAGGGCGATCCAGAGGTTACAGGCACAGACAGAAGGTCAGAGAGTGTCCCTGGGACCTGGGCTTTGAGCCATCAGAGTTTCTTCAGGGGTCGGAGTGATCAGGCAAAGACCCTGTCCTCCTCCATCTGCCACCCAGAAGGGAATGGAAGAGGGTTTTGGGGTGGGCTGAGGAGCAGAGGCTGGGCCAGAGGGATTCTCCAGTGGTCCTGGACACATGCTAAACATGCGTGCATTTCTGACACCTAAAATCTCCCAGGACAGGGGACACAGCCCCAGGAAGCGCTTGTTCAACATCTCAGCAGCTGGTGGCTTCAGGGCTGAGAATAAGAAACCATCATTTGCAGTTTCTATAGCCCCAGAGGGGACAAACATGATTCTGGATTGAGACATACCTGGGAGAAGTGGTAATAAATCTGGCCGTAACTGGTTGTGTGAACCTGAGTGTGCTGTTTCTCAGCTCTGTGTCTCCGTCTCCTTACCGAGAAACAAGGAGAGCGATCTCGCTTGTAGGATTCCTGTAAGAATCAACCTCAACAGGCCGCACAGTCTCCTGGGCCCTGCCTCCCACCAGATGAAGGTCCTGCCTGGTCCCCTGACCCCCAAGTCTGAAAATGATGAATCATGTACTCCGCTAGGAAATGCAGGCAGCCGCAGCTCTCCCTGCTGTATGTCGGCTAGCTTTAGGCAGAAGTAAATTGCAGGCTTCAGAGGACAGGGTGAATTTGTGCATAGCGGAATTCCGGGTGTTCTGGGTCGATGGAAGAATTAAATCCTGTCTGTGGGACTTTTAGAATGAGGAAGACAGCAAATTGAGGCACTTTTGGAGACAGGCACGGCTCCAGGCCCTAAAGAGGGAAAGGCAGAGAAAACCAGTAATGAACAAGAAATGTGGGGTTCAGAGGACTTAGCTGACTTGCCCCCAAACCCACAGGTAACAGGCAGCTGAGCAGAAACACAGGGCCAGGCCCGCCTGGCACCCAGGCTCCCCTGATCAGCCACAGGCTTGGGGAAGCGCAGGGATTAGCCCCTGTGAGTCCATGCGGAAACCCCGCTGCTCCTTGCAGAGAGGCAGGGCACTGCAGACGTGGTGTATAATGTCCTGGTCTATTTTAGGGCCTCTGCTGTGAGCACAGGAATCCAGGCACATGGGCCCAGGGGCTGGGACCACCTGTCAGGTCCTTCCCAGCTGAAGGCACGGGATGGGTGAACCAAGGTTGGAAAAAGTCAATGCCACCTCCGCTCCTCCAATTTTAGATCCACACCTGTCTTACTCCAGGACACAGAGCTATCCTGCTGGGCACTTGACATGTCCTAATTAGGACAGACCCTCACCCCATCTCCAGGCCAGGCCAGCATCCTCTCAATCTATCATTAACCGGCGCAGATGGCACGAGGGAAGCGCGGCTTGCTTCTACTTATAAGGCCAGAAGCGAGATGGAAAGTTCTTCCGTGTTCCCCCTCCGTGTAGGCACAGGGCAATGGGCCAGAAGTCAGGGGCTGGGGGCCAGGATGCCCCTGGAGGCCACTCAGCCTGGAGTTTCAGGAGTAGGGGTTTTGAGATCTCAAGGACAGTGAAGGAGAGGCCGATGGCTGGAGTGCAGACTGGCTTCAGGCTGGCCCTTCAGTTTGCCACCGTGTCAACTGAGCAGCTCGGGAAGGCTGGCTCCTAATCTGTAAAATGGGGCCAAGAACCCACCCTTGCCGGCCTCTTATGGGGATTAACGGACACCTTGGTGGCGCTGTGGCCAGTACCGTGCCTGGGTGCATGCTGCGTGAGGCCTAGTCAGCCCTGGGCCGGCCACACTGTCCTGACCCGGTCCCACGGGGTGAGGCCAGGGGGTTTCAGGCCTCGTCGCTGCTCTGCAGGACGAGGGACATTCGGGAATGGATTTTGCCCAGGGAGCCCGGCCCCATGCCGCCCACCTCGAGCCAGCCCCCTTTTCCTGGCTAGAGAGGAAGAGAAACTTTCATCCGCAAGGCAGAAGCACCCTCCACACCTCTGTCATTCTCCTCACGAGCCTGTGCCTGAGAGCTGCTGCCTCTGTGCTGTGCAAAGCCTCATTTCAGGGGCTGCGTCTGCCCTTCACTGTCTTCCTACTCTCATCCCATCCCCACACTTCTCCCATCCGCCCATGCTAACCTCACGATTTGCTGGTGTCCTGGCAGCTTTGCTGAGCTGGGGCTTGAGTGCTTGTGACCCTCCAAACCACTTTAGGTGCCATGTCTGTACTGCTTCTTGGTTTTCTGGAGAAAAGTCAGGGGGCTGTTTTTATAATCAAACAATGGGATTCCCCACTGGTGGGTTCCATCCATTTTGTCAGGCTAAAGGGAATAGAGACAATTAAAGCTGGCGGGTGGGGGGCCTTTGGGAGGCCAAGGCTGGTGGATCACCCGAGGTCAGGAGTTCAAGACCAGCCTGGCCAACGTGGGGAAACCCTGTCTCTACAAAATGCAAAAACTAGCCGGACGTGGTGGTGCTCGCTGGTAAGCCCAGCTACTTGGGAGGCTGAGACAGGAGGATCACTTGAACCCAGGAGATGGAAGTTGCAGTGAGCTGAGATACCGCCACTGCACTCCAGCCTGGGCAACAGAGTGAGACTGTCTCAAGAAAAAGAAGAGAAAAGGAAAAAAATCTCAAACTGTCCAAGAAGGTTAGAAGGAACAGTGCCCAGTGTTCACACAGGGCTGGGACTAGTGTCCATTCCCCCTAGCCAGCCTAGAAATGCTCATCCTCACAGGCTATTGGGGAGATCTCTCAAGAAGTGAGTGGGAAATAATTAACCCCAGATTAAACGCTGCTTTAAACCTAATGAATGATAAAAACAAGACCCAAACGGATCAAACTCTTTCCAGGTAACTTGACTGCATCCCAGAACATTTTTAGAAGGTTCAAGAACATTTTTAGAAACCCATATACATCTAGCACATAAGCAGGGTAACATTCACAACATCTGCAAATTTACCAGGTGTTCCAAGATGCGAAAAACACACAACCCGCAATGAAGAGACTAATGCATTAGTCAAAGCCAACCCAGAACTTACAGATGTGAGCAGCAGGAGAAAAGGACATTGAAGTGATTATTAGAACCGTCTCCCTGGCCAGGCACAGTGGCTCATGCCTGTAATCCCAGCAGTTTGGGAGGCTGCAGGCGAGTGGATCACTTGAGATCAAGAGTTCGAGACCACCCTGGCCAACATGGTGAAACCCCGTCTCTACTAAAAATACAAAAATTAGCTGGCCATCGTGGTGCGTGCCTGTAATTCCAGCTACTCAGGAGGCTGAGGCAGGAGAATTGCTTGAACCTGGGAGGTGGAGGTTGCAATGAGCTGAGATGGAGCCACTGCGCTCCAGCCTGGGTGACAGAGCCAGCTCCATCTCAAAAAAAAAAAAAAAAGAAAGAAAGAACTGTCTCCCATATGTTCAAAAAGTTAAGCAGAGACACAGAAGATATTAAAAAGAACTGAATTATTCTTGTAGAAATGAAATGTGTGAGGTGAACCTTACGCAGAGCAAGAGCATTGGCAGAGTACCCGTTGCAGAAGAAAAGATTAGTGAGCTTGAAGATTTCCCAACAGAAACTGCAAAGTAAAACATACAGAGGGAAAAAATTTAAAAATTCAAATAGCATCGAGAGTTGTGGGACAATTTCAAGCAGCACAATATGGAGGTAACTGAAGAGCCTGAAACAGAGGAGAGTGGGGGGCAGGGGTGGGCAGAAAAAAGATTTGAAAGAGTAGTGGCCAAAAGTTTTCTCATTTTGATGAAAACTATAAACCCTGTGGCCGGGCGCGGTGGCTCACGCCTGTAATCCCAGCACTTTGGGAGGCCGAGGCGGGTGGATCACGAGGTCATGAGATCGAGACCATCCTGGTCAACATGGTGAAACCCCGTCTCTACTAAAAATACAAAAAATTAGCTGGGCACGGTGGCGTGTGCCTGTAATCCCAGCTACTCAGGAGGCTGAGGCAGGAGAATTGCCTGAACCCAGGAGGCGGAGGTTGCGGTGAGTGGAGATCGCGCCATTGCACTCCAGCCTGGGTAACAAGAGCAAAACTCCGTCTCGGAAACAAAAAAAAAAAAAAAAAAAAAGAAAAGAAAAGAAAGGAAAAGAAAAGAAAACTATAAAACCTCAGATCCAAGGGACTCAACGAACCCTAAGCACAAGAACAAGAAAGAAATGACACCGAGACTCAAAACCAGCAGTAAAGAAAGAAAAGCCTTAAATGCAGCCAGAAGAAAAAAGATACACGTACAGAGAAACCAAGATCAGGACTGAGGCAGATTTCTTGTTTGAAACAACGCAAACGAGAAGGCGGAGAGGCAACGAGCTTTGAAGCAGTGAAAGAACCTAACTGTCAACCGAGAATTCTAGCCCCAGTGAAAATACGCGCAAAGACAAGGGTGAAGTAAAGCCTTTTACAGACCCACCGAAGCTGAAAAGGGCCACTTGCTTCCCCGCGTGTGTGTGCCTAATCCCACCCGAGACCCCTGAGCAGCAACCCTAGTCCCCCGTGCGACCCCTTATCCGCCCCGACAAGATGAAAGAAACAGTCACAAACCAGGAAAAACTCGCCAAACTGCAGGCACAGGTGTGCATTGGTGGGAAAGGAACTGCTCGCAGAAAGAAGTTTCCTAGAACAGCCACGGCAGATGATAAAAACTTCAGTTCGCCGGGCGCGGTGGCTCACACCTGTAATCCCAGCACTTTGGGAGGCCGAGGTGGGTGGATCACGAGGTCAAGAGATCGAGACCATCCTGGTCACCATGGTGAAACCCCGTCTCTACTAAAAATACAAAAAATTAGCTGGGCACGGTGGCGCGTGCCTGTAATCCCAGCTACTCAGGAGGCTGAGGCAGGAGAATTGCCTGAACCCAGGAGGCGGAGGTTGCGGTGAGCCGAGATCACGCCATTGCACTCCAGTCTGGGTAACAAGAGCGAAACTCCGTCTCAAAAAAAAAAAAAAAAAAAAACTTCAGTTCTCCTTAAAGAAGTTAGGGGTGAACAGTATCTCCGGTATTGAAGAGGTGAGTATGTTTACAAACCAAGGAAGCGTGATCCTCTTTCACAACCCTGAAGTGCAGGCACCTCTGGCAGCGAACGCTTTCACCATTACAGGCCATGCTGTGACAAAGCAGCGGACAGAAATGCCACCCAGCATCTTTTTTTTTTTGTTTACTCTCTATGAGATAAAATTTTAATTTTTGAAAACATTAAAAAGACTTTGTGTTTTTTTTGTGCTACCCAACATCTTAAACCAGCTTGGGGCAGACAGTCTGACTAGTTTAAGGAGACTGGCTGAAGCTCTGCCCGAACAACCTGTGGATGGAAAAGCACCACTTGCTACTGGAGAGGAGGATGATGATGAAGTTCCAGATCTTGTGAGAATTTTGATGAGTCTTCCAAGAATGAGGTAAACTGAATTGAGTCAACTTATGAAGATAAAACTTGAAGACGTTACTGGGAGCTGCTATTTTATATTATGACTGCTTTTTAAGAAATTTTTATCGGCCGGGCGCGGTGGCTCACGCCTGTAATCCCAGCACTTTGGGAGGCCGAGGCGGGTGGATCACGAGGTCAAGAGATCGAGACCATCCTGGTCAACATGGTGAAACCCCGTCTCTACTAAAAATACAAAACATTAGCTGGGCATGGTGGCGCGTGCCTGTAGTCCCAGCTACATGGGAGGCTGAGGCAGGAGAACTGCCTGAAGCCAGGAGGCGGAGGTTGCGGTGAGCCGAGATCGCGCCATTGCACTCCAGTCTGGGTAACAAGAGCGAAACTCCGTCTCAAAAAAAAGAAAAAGAAAAAGAAAAAGAAAACCAGGAGAAAGAAAACAAAGAATGGTGGGAGACAAAACAAATAGTAAGAAAATAGACTTAAATTGATCATCACATTAAGTTGATAAACACTCCCATTCATAGATAAGCAAGACCCAGTGCTGCCTACAGCAAATGCCCCTCTGTGATAAAGACATGAATAAGCTACAAGTAAAAAGCTGAAGCCAGGCACGGTGGCACAGGCCTGCCTGTAATCCCAGCACTTTGGGAGGCCCAGGCCGGTGGCTCACCTGAGGTCAGGAGTTTGAGACCACCCTGACCAACATGGAGAAACCTCGTCTCTACTAAAAATACAAAAATTAGCCAGGTGTGGTGGTGGATGCCTGTGATCCCAGCTACTTAGGAGGCTGAGGCAGGAGAATTAATGAACCCAAGAGGCAGAGGTTGCGGTGAGCCAAGAACGTGCCATTGCACTCCAGCCTGGGCAGCAGAGTGAGATCTGTCTCAAAATAAATAAATAAGTATTTAAAAAAATAAAAAAGATGTAAAAAGATACACCATGATAATACAGATTGAAAGAAAGTTGGAGTGGCTGTATCATTATTAAGCTAGTAGATTTCAGAGCCAAGAGTATCACCAGTGCTAAAAAAGTTCATTTTATAATGATAAAGGGGCCATTAGTCGGAGACAGCAATCCCAGATAGCTCTTCTCTAATGACAGAGCTTCCAAATACATGAAATAAAGTCTGGTAGAGCTGCAAGGAGAAATAGCCAAGTCTGCAATTAGAGTTGGATATTTCAATATCCCTTTTTCAAAACTTGATAGAACAAGGATATAGCACAGTTGAATAACACTATCAGCCAACTTGACCTGACTGACATTTATAGAACACTCCTCCCAACAAGAGCAGAATCCACATTCCGTTCAAGCGCACATGGAACATTTATAAAGACAGATCATATTCTGTGCCCTAAAATAAGTCTTGGTATAGTTAAAAGGATACAAGTCACAAAGTATATTCTCTGACCACAGTGGAATGAAATTAGAAATCAATAATAGACGGATACCTGGGAAATTCCCAAGCACTTGGAAACTAAATAACAC
>CM052655.1:119481470-119529048 GCA_028533165.1 Leontopithecus rosalia
GCAACCTCCGCCTCCTGGGTTCAGGCAATTCTCCTGCCTCAGCCTCCCAAGTAGCTGGGATTACAGGCACACGCCACCATGCCCAGCTAATTTTTTGTATCTTTAGTAGAGACGGGGTTTCACCATGTTGACCAGGATGGTCTCGATCTCATGACCTCGTGATCCACCCGCCTCGGCCTCCCAAAGTGCTGGGATTACATAAATAACACATTTCTAAATAACTCATGAGTCAAAGAGGAATAAAAAGAGAAAGTAGAAAGTATTTTGCACTGAATGAAAGTTAAAATATAACATAGAGGTCCAGCACGATGGCTCACACCTGCAATCCCAGCACTTTGGGAAACCACGGTGAGCAGATCGTCTAAGGTCAGGAGTTCGAGACCAGCCTGACCAATATGGTGAAACCGCATTTCTACTAAAAACACAAAATTAACCAGGCGTGCTGGCGCCTGCCTGTGATCCCAACGACTTGGGAGGCTGAGGGAGGAGAACTGATTGAACCTGGGAGGTGGAGGTGGCAGTGAGCCGAGACTGTGCCATTGCGCGCCAGCCTGGGTGACAGAGTGAGACTCCGTTTCAAAAAAAAGAGAGAAAAAGAAAACTCATAGAATTTGTGGAATGTCTCTTAAGTTGTGCTAAGGCAGAAATTCTTAAATTCCTTTAAAAAACATCCCATGAAAGCTCATTCAGGAAGACACAAATCACCTAAATAGTTGTATGTACATGAAAAATGTTGAATTTGTTGTTAGAAACTTTCCAACAGGCCGGCACAGTGGCTCACGCCTGTAATCCAAACATTTTGGGAGGCCCAGGTGGGAGGGTAACTTGAGGACAGTAGTGCAAGACCAGCCTGGAGAACACCGGAAGACTCCCTCTGCACAAAAAAAATTAGCCTGGCGTTGTGGCACATGCCTGTGGTCCCAGCTACTTGGGACACTGAGGCTGGGGAATGGAATCACTTGAGCCCAACAAGTCAAGGTTGCAGTGAGCCATGATTATGCTACTCTATACTCTAGCCTGGGCAACAGGGCAAGAATCTGTCCCTAAAAATGACAATTAAATTTAAAAAGAAACTTTCCCACAGAGAAAATTCCAGACCCAGATGGCTTTGTTAATAAATTCTACCAAACATTTAAGGAAGAAATAATTCCAATTCTACAATAACTATGTAGAGGATTCGAGAGGAGGGAATACATTTTAACTTATTCTAAGAAGCCAGCATTAACCTGGTTTTGTGAGAACCAGATAAAGTTACTACAACAAAAGAAAACTGTAGACCAATATCTCTTACTAACATAGATACAGAAATCTTCAGCAAATTGAATCAAACCATATATAACATGAAAAATATGTATTATCGAAGGTGGCGATTGTATTTTAAGAATATAGAATTGGTTTAGCATTTGAAAATCCATCATGATTGTGTCTGGTCTCAGTGGCTCACGCCTGCAACTGCAGCACTTTGGGAGGCAAAGGAGGGAGGATTGCTCAAGCACAGGAGTTCATGGCCAGCATAGGCAACATAGTGAGACTCTGTCTCTGCTAAAAATAGAAGGAACCAGCCGGGTGTGGTGGTGCACGCCTGCGTTCCCAGCTACTCGGGAGGCTGAGATGAGAGGCTGAGCACAGGCAGGAGGCAGAGGGTGCAGTGAGCTGAGATTGTGCCCCTGCACTCCAGCCTGGGTGATGGAGTAAGACTTTGTCTCAAAAAAAAGAAAAAGAAAAAAAAAAGAGAAGAAAATCCATCAGTGTCATTCACCATGTTAATGCATTAAACAAGAAAAACCATGTGGTCATTTTAATAGACACAGAAAATGTGTTTGATGAAATTCAACATTCATTTCTAACAAACACCCTCAGCAACCAGGAATAAAGGAGAACTTCCTCAGTGTGACAAGGGCATCTGCAAAAATCCTACCGCTTTCATCAGCCTGACTAGTTAAAGACGGGCTGCTCCCTCCGAGAGCGGTAACAGACAAGGATGCCTGTACTCACCACTCACGCTCAACACTGCTCCTGTGCAGTGAGACCAGCAGACAGATGAGAACATGGGCAAAAGGAAAAACATAAAGAAATAAATGAAAGGCAGTTAGATTGGAAAGAAAGCAGTAAAACTTTATTTGCAGATGGCATGATCATCTATGTCAGAGATCTCACGGAATCTATTACAACAAAGCTTCTAGAATCAATAAGTGAGTTTAGCAAGATTGCAGGATACAAGATCAATGTAAGAAAATCAATTGTATGTCTACATACTAGCAACAAATAATCAGGAATTGAAACAAAAAAGGGCCAATGACATCAAAATCCATGAAATACTTAGGGATTCATCTGGCAAGAGATATGGAAGGTCTGTACAATAAAAGCTACAAAACATTGTGGAGAGAGTGAAAGATGAAAACGAGAGACACTTCGTTCACAGGCCGGACCGCTCGGTGTTAGTAAGATGTCATTTCTCCTCAAACTGATCTACAGATCAACACAATTCCAATCGAAATCCCAGCAGGGTTTTTAAAAATAAAAATTGATAAACTCTTTCTAAGTTGATTCTAGAATTCATATGGAAATGTAAAAGATCCGGAATAGCCAAAGCAGTTCTGAAAAAGAATTTTCATTGTTTATTAGGATAATGCCACTTAAAACAATTCTGAAGAATTAAATTGGTAGGCTGATACAGCCCGATTTCCAGGCTCATTATAAAGCTACAGAAATTTTTTAAGGTGCAGTCTTGGTAAGAAGATCAATGAAACAGATCAATTGCATGGGACAGAGAACACACAGATCTACACACGTGAAGAAAGACTCCTAATTTTTGACGAACATGCAAAGGCAATTCAGAAAACAATGGAGAGTCTTTTCAACAAATGATACCAGAACAATTAGATATTCACATGCAAAAAAAAAACCCAAAAACCTAGCCTGGTGTGGTGGCTCATGCCTGTATTCCTAGCACTTTGGGAGGCTGAGGCTGGAGGATCACTTGAGCTCAGGAGTTTGAGAGCAGCCTGAGCAACATGGCAAGAAAGAAAGAAAGAAAGAGAGAAAGAGAGAGAGAGAGAAAGAAAGAAAGAAAGAAAGAAAGAAAGAAAGAAAGAAAGAAAGAAAGAAAGAAGGAGAAAGAAAGAAAATTAGCCAGGAGGGCGGTGCACCCCTGTAGTCCCAGGTCCTTGGGGCCTGAGATGGGAAGATCACTTGAGCCCAGGAGGCGGAGGCTGCAGTGAGCCGAGATCATGCCACTGCACTCCAGCCTGGGCGACAAAGTGAAACCCTGTTTCAAAAAAAATACCAACATAAAACAATAACAACAACAAAAACTCAAAACAAAACTCCAATTCATACCATACAACAAATACAGAACTTACTTCAAAATGCATCACAGTCTAAGATGGTAAAACTTCTATATGAACACATGGGAGAAAATCTTTGTGTCCGTGATTAAGATTTCTTAATGATGATGCCATTAAATAACAAATTGATATATTGGACTTCATTAAAATTAAAACTTCTCTTCCTTAAACGCTTTCTTTTTTTTTTTTTTTTTGAGATGGAGTCTTACTCTGTTGCCCCGGCTAAAGTGCAATGGTGTGATCCTGACTCACTGCAAACTCCACCTCCCAAGTTCAAGCAACTCTCCTGCCTTAGCCTCCCAGGTAGCTGGGATTACAGGCGAGCACCACCATGCCCGGCTAATTTTTGTGTTTTTAGTAGAGATGGGGTTTCACCTTGTTGGCCAGGCTGGTCTCAAACGCCTGACCTTGTGATTCACCCACCTCAGGCTTCCAAAGTGCTGGGATTACAGGCGTGAGCCACTGTGCTCATCCCCTGAAACACTTTTAAGAGAATGAAAAGATAAGGCATAGACCTCAGAAAATATTTGGTCTTGATCTCTTGACCCCGTGATCCACCCGCCTTGGCCTCCCAAAGTGCTGGGATTACAGGCGTGAGCCACCGCACCCGGCTTATATAGACTCTTAAAGCTTAATAATAAGAAAACCAACAGGCTGGGCACAGTGGCTCACACCTGGAATCTCAGCACTCTGGGTGCTGAGGTGGGCAGATCACCTGAGTCTAGGAGTTCAATAACAGCCTGGGCAACATGGAGAAACCCTGTCTCCAAAAAATACAAAAATTAACTGGACATGGCGGTATGTGTCTACCTCCATCAAGTTAAAAAATATTGCTACAGGTCAGGCGTGGTGGCTCGCACCTATAATCTAGCAGTTTGGGAGGCCGAGGTGGGCAGATCACCTGTGGTTGGGAGTTCGAGATCAGCCTGACCAACATGGAGAAACTCCATCTCTACTAAAAATACAAAATTAGCTGGGTGCCATGGCACATGCCTGTAATGCCAGCTACTTGGGAGGCTGAGGCAGGAGAATCACTTGAACCCAGGGGGCGGAGGTTGCAGTGATGAGCCAAGATCACGCCATTGCACTCCAGCCTGGGCATCAAGAGAGAAAATCCATCTCAAAAAAACCCCATATATATGTATATATACTATATATATATATTTAGATGCTTATATATATTTATATGCTAATATATATTATACATTTATATTAGCTAATATATATTATATATTTATGTTTTATATAAATATATATTTATTATATTAGCTAAACATATATATTAGCTCATATATAATAGCTAATATAATAATATATATTTAAATAAAATATATAATATAAAAATATATAATATATATATTTAGTGCATATATATATTACATATATATATGGCTACAGTATAGCTCCAAATCCTCATCCTTTTAGTGCCGCTGGGATGGAGTTAAACAGGTGCCCGGGTTTTCAGTGAGAAAGCAGCTTCTGGAGAGTTAGGCTTGGAGGAGGCTTCCTTGCCCTCAGTAATGACAGGATGGGACCTCGGACCTCAACGTGGCTGCTCCGTCCCCCTGCCCTGCTGGAGGGAAAACATAGCCTGCTCGGTGTGGGTTTGCTAAGAGATGGAAGAATGAGGGCTCCGGTCTGCTTCATCCTCTCTGGGGCAATCTCAGTGGGGCCCCCAGGGTGAGCGAGAGAGGGCTGCCATGAGGCTGATGGCATGTGTTACGTGGGACAGAAGTGCCCAGAAGTGCCAACGGGTAAACAGGTAACTCTACACACATTTCCCATCCTCACCCACATTGCTTCTACACCCATTCGTGCCTGAGAATGCTGTGAAAGGCCCTTACAGAGCCTACCCAAGAGAACCTTATTGGAGAGAGTGTCTCTGTGGGAAGGGAAACTGGGGGGAGGCCCAGTGGCTGGCTGCAGGGCTGAAGGCTCTGCCCTGGAGCCATCGACAAATGAGAATACAGCGGACTTTGCTGGATCCCAAACCCCATTCCCCTCCCACCTTCCTCTGGTGTGGACCAGTCAGCACGTGTTACCGTCAGTATCCAGCTGGAGTGTCCTGCCCATGGAGGAAGCTATCTTCACTTTTTACTCACACGTGTCTCTGAGGTCCAACTCTCTGACAGCCAGGATGAAGCACATGAGAAAACTAAAGTAAAATAGCAAAGGCTGGCACGGGGACCCAGGCCTGTAATCCCAGCCCTCTGACAGGCCAAGCTGGGAGGGTGGCTTGAGCCCAGGAGTTTGAGACCTGCCTGGGTTACATGGCAAAATCCCATCTCCATAAAAAAGTAAATAAATAGGCTGGGAGCGGTGGCTCAGGCTTTTAATCCCAGCACTTTGGGAGGCCAAGGGGTGGGGATTGTGAGGTCAGGGGTTTGAGACCAGCCTGTCCAATATGGTGAAGCCCTGTTTCTACTAAAAAATACAAAAATTAGCCAGGCGTGGTGGCGTGCGCCTGTAATCCCAGCAACTCGGGAGGCTGAGGCAGGAGAATCGCCTGAACCCGGGAGGTGGAGGTTGCAGTGAGCCGAGATCCTGTCACTGCACTTCAACCTGGGAAACAGAGTGAGACTCTGTTTCAAAAAAAAGAAAATAAATAAAATTGCAGAGCTACTGTGAGGCCTAAGGGAGAGATGGTTCTGTCCGGAGCTTGTGCCTGGCCTTTGGGGGGGATTGGCAGGGAGGGCCCTGGCCGGGAGGCTGTGGGAAGAGTCCCAGCCAAGCTGTCTCTCTGTGGATATGAGGGCAGTGTGGAGGGCATCCGGGGCAGCGGCTTCCTGGGAAGTGGCTTCCTGGCTCCCTGACTTTTGCTTGCTCTGCATCTCCTGTCCTCTGGGTTGGCTGTGCTGACCTATGACTGGGGAAGCCCCTGGTCAGGCAGGAAACCAGGCTGCACGCAGCAGCCCACACTGCTGGACACAAACTGTCTCCTGCACAGGGCTTGGGATGAAGGTGCTTGCTCAGCCATCTCTAGCTGCCCCTGGGGCACCCTCCTTCTGGGGGTCTTCCTCCCTGACACCTCCCTCAGCGGCTGCGCCTACCATGCATGGAGAGCCCCCAACAAGTGTTCCCTCTGTTACCTTCTCCTTCCAGTCTCAAGGACACGCCCAGCCCTGTCTGTGGGTCACACCACTGGGTGGGGTCAGGCATGGTGTTCCAGTGTCCACCACCTGCTGCCCATGCCCCACCCTGACCCCTGGCATGGCTGCCAACCTTCCCTTGGGGACCCAAGGAAAGCTGTGGGGCTGAACTGGGCCCTGCGCTCTGCAGGTCTCCCTGGCAAAGGGCTTCCTGGTCCTCCCTGGAAAGCAGGGCCTGCCCAGTGCTGTGCTGGACCTGATGGGGAGGCCGTCTTGCTGGTGTCCGTGGACCATCGACCCCAGTGGAGCCCTAGGGATGAGGAGGGACAGGAAGTTGGGTGGTGAAGAGGAGACCTCGTGGGCGGTGAGGAGCCAGCCCGGGGAGGAGGGAAACGAAGCGTCATTTGTTTTTCTGGGTACATTCCAGACCATGCGACGTGACCCAGGAGAAAGAGCAGGTCCAGGACGGGCGTCTTCGCGTGGCACACCAGTTTCCACCTCACACGGCAGCCTTTCATCGCTCCCGGGTTCAAAGGAAACCAGCAAACCTGCTCCCCGGACTTTGTGGGACTGAGGCCGCCACTCTGGGGAACATTCTACCCAGTTCTGCACCCAGGAGGGTTCATCAAGTATTCATCTCATCCGTCTGCATTTCAAAAGGGAAGGTTTTCAGGCGAGGTGAGCTTGCATTCAAAGGAAACGCCTCTAACAAGGGCCCCCAATCCTTTCTGGGGTTCACCGTTTACCCCATGCTCTATGCAATCTACCTTCTCCGCAGAGCTGGTCAGGGAGGGATGGCTTCACAAGACACAAAGGTGAACCTGCCACATCATCCCTGGTCCTCCCTCAGCCCACAAGGACGCCCCTAGGCCTGGTAGAGCCGGACGCACCTTAAAACAGCCCTCCAGGGGCGACACTGAGCTCCAGGGAGAAGCCCTTTCCTCCCGGACTGTCTTCTGAAGTACCAGGAACCCAACTGAGTGGGCCAGGGCTCCCCGGGGAAGCAGAGTGGGAGGGAGTTTGGAAGGCGACAGACCCCACTTTTCAGGGTCACACATCCTTACGGTGTGTGACCAAAGAACGCCATTGCGTTCTCTGGTTTTTGTTTGATGTTTTTCTCTTTTTTCTTGTCTCTCTCTCCTAACAAGAAACAAGAATTATTTCTGTAATTGTCTTAAAGGTTAAAATATGATGACAGTTTCCTGATTGGGCTGTTGGGAGAATTAATGTGATGGGGCTCCAGGGAATGTCAGTGCGGCTTTGGGGATCTTTGCGTCTGTGCTCGAGAAAGGACGGCACTTCTGCCACCAATATTGTTTCCCGCAGTCGCCTGTGGGGAGCTGTCTGGGCCCTAAGTTTGTCACTCATCAGATCCTGGCTCCTGGCATCTTCCATGCATCAGAATCCCTTCCCAGCCCTCCAGGGAGGCCCCGCCTGCATCTTAATGGCACACTAAAGTCTTCAAGAGGAACTTTCAGTCATCAGGAACTTTTGGGGCCCAATTTTCTTTTTCTTTTCTTTTTTTTGTTTTTGAGACGGCGTTTCGCTCTTGTGACCCAGGCTGGAGTGCAATGGCGCGATCTCGGCTCACCGCAACCTCTGCCTCCTGGGTTCAGGCAATTCTCCTGCCTCAGCCTCCCGAGTAGCTGGGATTACAGGCACGTGCCACCATGCCCAGCTAATTTTTTGTATTTTGAGTAGAGACGGGGTTTAACCTTGTTGACCAGGATGGTCTTGATCTCTTGACCTCGTGATCCACCCGCCTCGGCCTCCCAAAGTGCTGGGATTACAGGCTTGAGCCACTGTGCTCGGCCCCCATTTTTTTTTCTGAGACAGAGTCTCACTTTGTTGCCCAAGCTGGGGTGCAGTGTCATGACCTCAGCTCACTGCAACCTCTGTCTCCCGGGTTCAAGCGATTCTCCTGCCTCAGCCTCCTGAGTAGCTGGGATTACAGGTATGCGCCACCACGGCAGGCTGATTTTTGTATTTTTAGTAGAGAGGGGGTTTCACCATGTTGGCCAGGCTGGTCTTGAACTCCTGACCTCAGGTGATCTGCCAGCCTTGGCCTCCCAGAGTGCTGGGATTACAAGTGTGAGCCACCATGCCAGGCCTGAGCCACCGCACCCAGCCGCTTTTCTGGTGAGGTGCCTATAATATTGGAGAATTAAAAAAAATACAACTCCTGGGACTGATGTGAGGATGCAGTGAGATCAATGTCAGGTCAAGCCCCCCTGAGATCTCAGGGAATGAAAGAATGGTGCTTGAAGAGACCTCCTCACAGTGGAGTTGCGGGGATGCCTCCCCAGGCCCCAGGAGACCATGTAGAGCCGGCCCAGCTTCCAGCCAGAGCCATCCAATCCTGTGAGCTTCCACTTGCAGCCTGGGGCAGGGGTGGTGCTGGCTTAGCAGGAAGCCAGTGAAAGCAAACTGCCCCAGCAATGGTGGTCTTTGGTCGGAGGAGCGATTCCTGGCAGTTGCTTTAAGGAGAGAAGCACTGCCCGGGTGCAGTGGCTCAACCCTTTAATCCCAGCACTTTAGGAGGCCAAGGCGGGCAGATCACTTGAGGTCAGGAGTTCGAGACCAGCCTGGCTAAATGATGAAACTCTGTCTCTAGCAAAAAATACAAAAATTAGCTGGATGTGGCAGTGGGCGCCTGTAATCCCAGCTACTCAGGAGGCTGAGGCAAAAGAATCGCTTGAACCCAGGAGGAGGAGGAGGCTGTAGTGACCTGAGATGGCACAATTGCACTCCAGCCTGGGTGACAGAGTGAGACTCTGTCTCAAAAATAAAAATAAAATAAAAAGAGAAGAAGAGAAGGCCGGGCATGGTGGCTCACGCCTGTAATCCCAACACTTTGGGAGGCCAAGGCAGGCTGATCACCTGAGGTCGGGAGTTCAAGACCAGCATGACCAACATGGTGAAACCCCGTCTTAAAAAAAAAATAGCCGGGCATAGTGGCACATGCCCGTAATCCCAGCTACCCAGGAGGCTGAGGTAGGAGAATCGCTTGAACCCTGGAGGCAGAGGTTGCGGTGAGCTGAGATTGTGCCACTGCACTCCAGCCTGGGTGACAAGAGCAAAATGCCTTCTCAGAAAAAAAAAAAAGATAGAAACACAAGCAGAGTTCATTTTCCACCCCTCTAACCTGATCGTGCTGGTTGAGAAGGCAGGTGATCACAGTGGGACCGGAGGCAGGCTTTATGGTCACCCTAAGGCTGCCAAGACTGGGAGCAGCGACCCAACCTGCGGTGCTGCGGTTTGCCCTGTGTCCCTGCCGCGGGGCGCTGGGCTTGCTGGTCCCACCAGTGGCTGGCCCGCTTGCTTCTTGCCACTATTCACAGAGTTGTGGTCTCCTGGTTTCCATGCCTGGCAGGCTTTCGTACCCATGTGTGGCCTTGACTTGCCATGTGCCTTGACTCTCTGCATCCGTTCCCTGCAGGAGGTCCCCATGCCCCTTACACTGCTGGCATCAACATCCTAGCAGCGACTTTGTGCTTCATTCATTTGCTCAGTGGCTGGGGATGGGGGCGTAGCGATTGCTGGAAGACTTTGCCAAGACAGGGAAACTGTCTTCCGCGACCCCAAAGAGCTTTGCCCCGCGGGCCCCAGGTGAGAACAAGATATATATGCTTGGTACTCACTCTCACTTTGAACTTGGTAAATTTCAATCCCAAAGCACCCCTTAGAGCCCATCTGGAGATACTCGGCTCTTTTAAGACGGGAAGCCCCACAGGTTAGAGGAGATCAACAGCCCAAGGAATTACCTTCTGCTCCCCCGCTGCCTCGCAAATAGCTCTGTCGGCTGGGGGTGTGAGCACAGGAACTGGCAAAGCTCCCCTACGGAATGAGAAAGGACTCCTCACCTGGGGAAGAGTACACTCCTCTTTTGTTTTTTGGCCCTAGGGATTGCAGCTTTGGTGTTTCTGATGTAATTTGACACTTGCAGGACCCCTCAAGACTGCCAACAGCGCTGAGCCCAGGTGCAGGATTGGGCTACTGGCTACTAGGTGACTAGAAAGTAAGGATTTCATGCCCCAGACCTAAATAGGGGATCACAAAGTTTGCAGGTCTGTGAGAGGCTACTTTCCCTGGGCCATGATTCACCGGCGGTATGTGGTTCGCCAGGGGCCCGTGGTTCGCCAGCGGCCCGTGGTTCACCAGCGGCCCACAGTCTGGAACACCGTAATCGTGCAGGTACAATGGCGTTCCCTAGGTTCTTTTCTCCCTGCTGTCTCGCACAGTCTCCGGTGCTGCCAGACTGTGTTTTGCTGCTGCTGTGTTTTTCTGTTTTGAGATGGGATCTTGGTCTTGTAATGTTGCTCAGGCTGGCCTTGAACTCCTGGCCTCAAGGGATCCTTCTGTATCTCTCGAGTAGCTGAGATGACAGGTGCGAGTCACCGCATCTGGCTCAGACTGTGGTTTGTACCCTCAGTTCACCATGAATCGTCAGTCGTTCATCCATCTCTGATCCTTGGAGTGGTGTGTTCCTTGATCTAGGGGACTGGTGTCACCAGAACAACTTCCCTCACCCACACCAAACTGTCCAGGGTTTGCTCTGTGCATCTCCTACCTGGGAAGAAAGGACTAGAACAACAACCCCCCTTCCCTGGGATGACCTTGGTAAATTTCACCCTTCAAGCAACTCTTTAAAGCCTGCTGGGGATGTTCCTTTAAAAAGAGGAATACTAAAAAGCCCGACCAATTTCAGCTCCACTCCTCTTACTGTTTTGCAAATGTCTCTCTCAGCCCGAGGCGGGTGCTTATCGCTCTCCCGGCACCCCTCTGCCCAGAGGAAGACTTGCCGTCGTCCTCTCTTCTTTTCATCTCTGGGGTCCGAGGAATTAAGTTTTGGGGTATTTGAGGAGATTTGGCATCTGCAGCTTCACGCCGAGATACTAACTACTCCTTGGACAGGAGAGCACGTAGCCCTGCCATGGAGCTGGGTTCGCCAGTAGCCCGTGGTTCGCCATTTGCCCGTGGTTAGCTGATACACTTTTTTTTTTCTTGAGACGGAGTTTCGCTCTTGTTACCCAGACTGGAGTGCAATGGCGCGATCTCGGCTCACCGCAACCTCTGCCTCCTGGGTTCAGGCAATTCTCCTGCCTCAGCCTCCTGAGCAGCTGGGATTACAGGCACGCGCCACCATGCCCAGCTAATTTTTTTGTATTTTTAACAGAGACGGGGTTTCACCATGTTGACCAGGATGGTCTCGATCTCTTGACCTCGTGATCCACCCGCCTCGGCCTCCCAAAGTGCTGGGATTACAGGCTTGAGCCACCACGCCCGGCCTTCTGATACACTTTAATTTGCCATAAAGGATCTGAGCTGCCCTGACCTGCTAGGTTTCCCGGCCCTTCTTTGCCACAGACGGTTCTCTGCACCATTGTTCAGTGTGATTCACCACACATCACCCTGGTATGCAACTTCATGCGTCTCTGAGATTCTCAGGTCTGCGGGTGATTATTGCCGGGTATCTGCGTGAAATACCAACCACTAATCCCCGCGTAACTTTTGCACCCTTTCGAGCATTTGCCAAAACTCTGCGGTAGGAATTGCCCAGACCTTCATCGTAGCTTAAGGAAACCGTCCAGCGGGTCCCAAAGACCCAGTTCTCCTGTCGAGGGCCCACCTGTCACCCCAGTTCTTTTCCTTGATGGTTTTTGTGGTCCTGACCTGCTTGGTGAGCAAGAGGTGCCAGCCAGGCTGGTGTTCGGTAAAACTGGAGAACGGAGGACCCATTTCCCAGCATTGTTGTACTGAATAAATGGTATGAGTTTCATAGCAAAGTTGCTGAAAACACTACTAATTGTATCAGAGTTTTGGTACCCATTTCCCTTCAGAACCATCAAATCCCGGATCCGCAGCTGGGGCACCGGTGACCACACTACACTGGCTTTTCTTCATGTCTGGGGAGGACAGGTGAACCAGGCAAAATTCGCCTGGGTAGCTCCTTAATGTCTTGTGTCCACTCTGAGTCCATCTTATGTGGGATGAGGCAGGATAAGAAAGGCAACAACCATCCTCCCTGCCACTCCAAGATGAACTCTGTAAATTTCATCCTTAGAGCTGTTCCTTACAGCCTAGGGACACCCTGTTTCTTTAAGAGTAAGACAGGATAGAGTTTAAAAGACTAACTCAAAAAAAAGAGAGAGAGAGAGAGAGAGAGAAGGAAGAAACTAAATTGAACACTCTTAACCCCGAGGATGGGCTACTCCCCACCTGGCGCCGCTTGTGATGTAAATGACTCTCACGCGGGAGGCCGGCGCACACACCTGGCGGCTGGCTTGATCTTCCCCGAGAATGAAACCTGCTGAAATTTCTGTTTTAGGTGTGGTTCTGCGGTATTGAATTTTGGGGTCTCTGAGGAGATTTGGCCCCTTTAGCCTCACCCCAAGACTGCTAGCTCCTCCTTGTACCCAAGTACAGGGTGGGCAGCTGGGCATCTTGGGAACTGGGGCATTGTTTACACCCCAGGCTGGAATTGCTAGGATTTTGTAAATCTGTGAGAAATGAATTTGTTCACAGAGCTGGGGCTCGCCTGCTACCTACGGCTCGCCAGTTGCCTGCGGCTGACCAGTTGCCTGTGGCTGACCAGCTGCCCACGGCTCACCAGTTGCCCGCGGCTCACTAGTGCTCGTGGCTCACAATTGCCCAAGGCTCACGGTTGGCCGCGGCTTGCCAGTTGCCGCGGCTTGCCAGTTGCCGCGATTTGCCAATTACGAGTGGTTCGCCAGTTGCCCGTGGTCTACAGAACCCGTAATTCCGTGGTACTGTAATTGGCCACAGTGGACTTGCCCTCTAGGCTTCCCAGCCCTCTTTTGTCCAGATGCGGTTCTTAGCAGTGCAGTTCACTGTGATCCACCACAATTCGCTGTGGTTTGTGATTACTTGGGTCGTGGTGATTCTCAGACCACAGGTTATCTATGTTCTTCAGGCAACTTCCTGCCTGTCTGTTTAGAGGAAAGCAGCCGCCAAATTGCTCCAGGCTCGCGTCCTGCACCTCCCCCATCTGAAACTCTACATTTCAAGAGAAATGGAATCTTGCTGCTTAGGCAGCCCTCCCCCAAAGCTCTTGGTTACAGTGAATTAGCCAGAACTCAGTCCAAGGAATCCCTGCTGGAGGTCAATGGTGGGGGATGGTGGAGTCAGAAGTGGGAAGGGCGGCACCTCCCATTCCCAGGTCCGTTTCTGCTCTCCCTGAGCTGTTTGAGCAGAGGTGGTGAAGACGGGGTCCACTGAGGCCTAGCTGGGCATGGTACTTCTGCAGGCGCAACCCTGAGCTGCCATGAACTGCAGCCCCAGCCTCATTCTCATTCCAGCGCACGTGAGCACTGAGTGTGCCGTGGCCACGGACCCGCTCACTCATACAATGCACATGCACACTTCTGTCTGGAGCAGCTTTATTCCCAATGAGATAGATCTTGATTGTTTCCTGGATTAAAAGGAGCAGGGGTTCAAGCCTGGTGTTGTCTGAGGAGGAGCATGAGTTATTCCTGTTTCCCACCATTGGACAGAGCCCTGGATCTTGCTCTTCCCAAAGGGAGAGCAGCAAGGCCGTCAGGAGACCGCAGAGGCTGGGAAGACCCGAGCTCACTGGGCAGAGGACCTCTTGCTTCTGTGGCCCCTGAAGCGCCTGTCTCCGTGGGATGAGGTTTTTGGGACGGTGGTATCTATTTCAGGGGAGAAGTTACAGCTTGAAGAATTCTCCTCTGCCCTTGACTTGCCCTGCCTTCCCTGGGCTCTCTGTCATCTTGTCAAAAAGAGCGGATCTTGTCCTCTGCTTGAAGCAAGGAAAGGAAGTATCTGAATGGTTAGCCCTGAGCGAGCCTTTTCCTTTTCACCCTTGGCATTTGCTCTGTCGCCAGTGAGGCCAGGAGAGAGTTAACTCTACAGGACCCGGCACGGCAGGCCCCAGTGCTGGGCCTACTTGTCCTCTCAATGTCTCCTCAAGCCAGTCACTTCCCCCGGGGCAGTCAAAGGAGGAGAACGACCTGGATGGCCACAGGCTGGTGCCATTTCAGTGCTCCCACACAGAGCAGGTGCAAGTCTCGGCCCCTGGGACCCTCGCCTGAAGCATCTGTAGAAGTGGAGGATGGAGGCTCTGAGGGGCAGGACTTGGGGGTAAAAAATTTTAAGAGGACTCCTGAACTAGTAGCATGGGGGCCCTAAAGAGCCCTGCTCCCCACTGGATGGAGTGCTGGCCCTTCCCAGACCCCAGGAGGCAACACTGACCTTACTGAGCTCCAAGCTTATCATGGGCTTTCCCTCCCAGCCTGGGGCGAGGGGTGGAATGTGCTTGGCCCAGGCAGTGACTGGAAGCAAACTCGACAAGGAAGGGACTGTTAGTCTCCATGGCCATTCCCAGCTGGAGTTGATCTGTTCCTTTAAGAAGGGGAAGAATTCTCCAGCCCTGGAGTTTTCAGGTCTCCTCCCAGTCTTGCAAGTTTGCAAATGGCGCTGTCTGTTTTGGGGGAGGCTGAGGCTGAAGGCCTGTCCACCTCCGTCCTCTTACTCTGACGACTGGAGAATGGGCTTTCGGATCCTTGGGTCTTGAGGAGGCTTGGCACCTGCAGACTCCACTCCAAGTCTGCCTGAAGCCTCTCGAGCACTTCTTGCCAGCCACACATACCCTTTGAGCAAATAGAAAGGGGACTTGGGGATACACCTATGTGTAGTGGCTTTGCAAATAGGATAGGGAATGATTTAGGTTTCCTCTCACTGACTGTAAGCCAGCGGTGGGCCACGGCCGGTGCACCGGCTGCCACTCTGCTCTGGCTCAGCAGGATTCTCTGCTGCTGCTCCACCACCCCCCAGGTCCCATGGTTGGCGGTGCCCAGGCTCCCTGTGGCCCTTACCGTGGGGCAGATGTTGATGGTCTTTGGGCTGTGAATTGCGGTGTCCCACCATGCCTCCTGTGGCAGCGGGTCAGGAATGGCACACTCCTCCTGGCTGTTTGCTGAGTTTGAATGGAAACTGCTACAAGCCTTTCCCCTGGCTAGGGAAATGGAGAGGCCCAAAGATCCAGCTCTTTTGTGGAGAGTCAACTTGAACTGTGATTTCTGCACTGAGCTGTGTACACCAAAGTACACCGCGCTCTCTGTACACACAGAGATGTACTCCCCGGTGTACACAGTTCAGTGCAGAAATGCAGAGGGTACAGTGACGCCCCTTTCCTGGGCCAGGTGTATGTGTGGAGGGCTTATGAGCCTTCTCTCATAATGCTAACTTTCTGATTGGGAGGCTGTGCGCAAATGACACCCCAGCTTCCTTTGGGGTTTTCTGTTACCCGTGTGGCCAAGAACTCAGTTCGACATCCTGAACTTTCGAGTGTCCCTGCCCTCCCAGCAGGCAAATGGGATGGGAGGATTGTGAAGCCAGTTCAGCAGGGAGAAGCCTCCCAACACAGACGCCAGGCCTGCTTCTTGCTGGGTAGATTTCTGTCTCAGTTTCCTCATCTGTAAAGCAGGCATGGTCAAGCACCTGTCTCTTGAGGGAAGATTAAATGAGCTATTAGTAAGTATAAAAAGCTCTTTGTGGCCGGGCGCGGTGGCTCACGCCTGTAATCCCAGCACTTTGGGAGGCTGAGGCGGGTGGATCACGAGGTCAAGAGATCGAGACCATCCTGGTCAACAAGGTGAAACTCCGTCTCTACTAAAAATACGAAAATTAGCTGGGCATGGTGGTGCGTGCCTGTAGTCCCAGCTACTCGGGAGGCTGAGGCAGGAGAATCGCCTGAACCCAGGAGGCGGAGCTTGCGGTGAGCTGAGGTCACGCCATTGCACTCCAGCCTGGGTAACAAGAGCGAAACTCCGCCTCAAAACAAACAAACAAATAAATAAATAAATAAAATGGCGAATGGTGTGGAGTGTGAACTCCATATCAGTAAAGCCAATTTTTTTTCTTTTCTTTTTTTTCTGAGTTGGAGTTTCGATCTTGTTACCCAGGCTGGAGTGCAATGGCGTGACCTCAGCTCACCGCAAGCTCCGCCACCCGGGTTCAGGCAATTCTCCTGCCTCAGCCTCCCGAGTAGCTGGGATTACAGGCACGCACCACCGTGCCCAGCTAATTTTTTGTATTTTTAGTAGAGATGGGGTTTCATCATGTTGACCAGGATGGTCTCGATCTCTTGACCTCATGATCCACCCGCCTCGGCCTCCCAAAGTGCTGGGATTACAGGCATGAGTCACCGCGCCTGGCAAAAAAAAGCTCTTTGAACCCTGCCTGGTGACTACTAAGTGCATGCTAAGTGCTGTGCTCAGTTTGCAGACTGCCAGTGCCGTGTTGGATGTCCTTTTGCTCTGTGTCTTCTTGCACTATGCAAGTATTTCTGCAGGAACCGTTTCTAGGAGCAAATGTCTGGGCTGAGACTCCTATGTGTTGAAATGTTGGGCGCATACTGCCAGAATGCCAACCGAGAAGTCACATCCAGCTAGACTGCAGACATAGTGTCACGTTGATGAGAGAGCTTCGTGGGATGGGGTGGCCTTCTATTGGCATCTTAATGAACTAACAGAAGTGCTACAGGAACATTTTGATATGGTCCCTATCCAGCCATTCCTCAGCCCAGGTGGTGCTGAGCCACCCTGGCTGCGGGCTGGGGAGAGAGGTGCTAGGTAACCACAGAGCTGAACTTGCCTGAGTTCGGGGCCTAAAGCAAACAGCCTCAGCACACAGTCTTGCTGGGGAGATTTGAATCTTGGTGTAGAGTGGGAGGGATCGGGAGTTTCCACTTTATTTAAAGGGAACATCAGTTTGGGTGTGAAAATCTTGATCGAAGGGAACACAGCTCGGCTTCTATGCTCTGTTCAGCATAAACTTTGACTTGGGGGCTTGCTGGGCAGGCTGATCTCAGATCTCTGGCCCAGAGTCCCCTGCCCCAGCCTGCCAGGAATGTGGCCTGTGGGGATTAGGCCATCTTGACTTGGCACAAAGGGTTCCTAGAGCAGATGTTGAAATCATTCAAATCCCGTTTCTGCCGTCTATTGCCTTCCATCGGGTTCGGGACACAGACACAGGCACGGCATCGCCTTCACCACATGCAGACGAGTGGTGATTTCTGCCAAGCGCCCCAGCCCCCTTCCCCAGGGATCTAAGCTGCAAAGCGGAGGGTGCCCAGGAGGTACCCCAGAAGGGCTGCAGGCTAAGCTGCTTCTTGCCTTCTGGTCAAACACAGACCCTCACACAGTTCTTGTGCCTTCAAGCTCTCTCTTTTTTTTTTTTTGAGACGGAGTTTCGCTCTTGTTACCCAGGCTGGAGTGCAATGGCGCGGTCTCGGCTCACCGCAACCTCCGCCTCCTGGGATCAGGCACTTCTCCTGCCTCAGCCTCCCGAGTAGCTGGGATTACAGGCATGCACCACCATGCCCAGCTAATTTTTTGTATCTTTAGTAGAGACGGGGTTTCACCATGTTGACCAGGATGGTCTCGATCTCTTGACCTCGTGATCCACCCTCCTCGGCCTCCCAAAGTGCTGGGATTATAGGCTTGAGCCACCGCGCCTGGCCGCCTTCAAGCTCTCTATTCACAGAATATACAAGGATTTGGGATGAAGCCGGGAGTGACCCTGGGCTGCCCCACATCTCCCAGGTTCCTGTAGCTGCGTGGCTGGGGCTCCTCAGAGCTAAATAGCTTCTTACTGGGGTGTCTAACCCATGGGCCTGGGACCCCATTTCTCCTTGCCCAGTCACTCACCAGGGAGGACACGGCACACGCAGAGTCAGGGCGGCCACCCTGCTTCAGGCCCTTGTGACATCTGCCTTGCTCATTTTGGGTTGTTGTTTCTTGTTTCGAGCCTTTCCCTCCGGGAAGCACTACCTTACGTTCTAAACAAGCCCCATTATGCTATGCGTATAATCTGAGCTGCCGTGACTGGGACGTGGGAGATGGAGCTAGTGCCTGACTTCTCGCCCCTTCCTGACCTGCATTTCTGGAATTCCTGGCCCTGGGATGGGCAGGAGGGAGCCTCCCTGTTCCAGGTGGACATGCTCTTCCCCTTTAGACAGGCCGGGAGGCCCACAGAAACCCCTGCCAGAGAAGCGGTTACCAAGAAGGGCGTTGGAGAGGTCTCACCGGGGAGTGCTGGTGACCTTGTCCCCTTCAGCTGCTCCCCTCATCTTCCTCCCTCTACTTCCTGCCAGCACACTCACCCTAGCCTCCTGCCCCGCCTGGTGGGAGAGGGTAGCTTATATAAGGGCCCCTGGCTACTTCCTGACCTTCCCAGGAAGGGAGTGGGGCTCTTCAGCTTAGGTCCACTCAGATTTCTCCAAATTAGGGCCCCGATTTGGGCCACGGAAACCGGCCCTATGTCCGGGCCTGGGTCTTGCCTGCTGTTCAGGGTTTGCTGGAGGGCCCTGCCTGTAACTCCGAAGCAGGGTCTGGGCTACACACTCAAGCCTTTCAGGCCAGGCAACCAGACAGTTTTGCTTGGATCTCTGGGGCGGCCACATGGCCATACATTCAACGCTCAGATGCCTGTGCCCCAAGCTAGGCAGGAAGTGACTTACAGCTGAAAACAGGATTTGAATGACTCTGCTCCAGGGAGGCCCCTCAGTATAAACAGTGTGAATTTCTGGGAAATGTACATGAGGCCAGACTCTTGGGAAAGAATGTGGGCCCAGATTCCTCATGCTCCCACCTAAGTGAGAGGTGTCAGCTCTTCCCGAGCACCCCAACCCTCCATGGGCTCTCCCTGTGGTTAAATGACAGTAGCTTCCTTCTCATTTAATCCTCCCAGGGAGGGAGTTCACTCACTCGCAGGGGCTGGGCTGAACAAGCTACCCATCTAAGATCCAAGCAGGGGCCTGCAGAGCGGCGTTTGCACACGGTAGGTGTGCAGTTCAGCTCCCTTGTTGGCTCTGAGCTCTGTAAGACAGGGTGCTTAGCCCTTGAACCGTAAAATAATGCCAGCCCTAGGCACCCAGGAAGTGCTTCTTGAATCTAGCGAACTAATGGATAAGGAAAACAATCTGAAATTGTCTTTTAAAGTTGACAGAACGCAGCCCAAGATGTAAATGCTCTGCTGGTATATTTCGGGGCAGGCTGTTCCGAGTGTGCCTGGCCTGGCTTCCCCGCCTATGTTTCCCATGCCCCTTACTCCCAGACTTCCACCCCCCAGCCGTGGACCTTGACCCTCAGTGTCCCTATTCAACTGGGTAATGTGGGAAGCTTTTAGAAAATCCTTTGTCGCCAGGTATGGAGGCTCTTGCCTGTGATCTCAGTACTTTGGGAGACTAAGGCAGGAGGACCTCTTGAGTCCGGGAGTTCCAGACTAACCTGAGCAACAAAGGGAGACCCTGTCTCTCTTTTTTTTTTTTTTTTGAGACGGAGTTTTGCTCGTTACCCAGGCTGGAGTGCAATGGCGCGGTCTCGGCTTACCGCAACCTCCACCTCCTGGGTTCAGGCAATTCTCCTGCCTCAGCCTCCCGAGTAGCTGGGATTACAGGCACGCGCCACCGTGCCCAGCTAATTTTTTGTATCTTTAGTAGAGACGGGGTTTTACCATGTTGACCAGGATGGTCTCGATCTCTTGACCTCGTGATCCACCCGCCTCGGCCTCCCAAAGTGCTGGGATTACAGGCTTGAGCCACCGCGCCCGGCCGACCCTGTCTCTTTAAAACAAAAACGAAAACAAAAACCTTGATGTGGTGGCAGGTGCCTGTAGTCCTGGCTACTTGGGAGGCTGAGGCAGGAGGATTGCTTGAGCCCAGGAGTTTGAGGCTGCAATGAGCCATGATTGCACCACTGTACTCCAGCCTGGGCAACAAAGTGAGACCCCCATCTCTAAAAAAGATAAATAAAAAGAAAACAGTCTGTTTTAGTTCAGAGCAAGCCTGTGGCATTAATATCGATTTTCATATTTTTGCAGGGGAAAACTGAGGTCTGGCAGGGCAAAGTGGGCAGGACCTTTCTCAAAAGGCCAGGACGCTAGTGGCCACTGTCCTTCCCCCACCACCTCCAGGCCCCCATCCCCCCACAGTTCACGATTCCAAAGGCAGCTTTAGCTTGGGAGCTGTGGAACAGAGAGGCCTTTCAAAGGCAGCTGCTTCGTTTGCTTTTCCCTATCAGCACATGTGTGAGGGCAGCCCCGCTTACCTAGAGGCAGGCGTCTTTGAGTTCATCCTTTCCGCAAACACCTAAAGGGTATGTTGAACATTTGAGCCCCTGTCTCAAAGGGCACGGCGTTTGCACAACAGAAGCCCTAGACGCTTGGTAGATGGGGAGTGGGGGGTAGACTCAGGTTTCTGGGCGAAGCACTGAAAACCAAGGTGACCTGCAGTGTTCTGGGATGACCTTTGGTCCTATCCAGTGACCTGGGGTGGTGAAGTTACCCCAAATGGGAGGAGATGAACTCTAGGTGGGCCGAGGCTGCAGGATGTTTTGGAATGACGGCTGTGAAAGCTCATGCATCAGGGGCTAGTGTGGAGGGCGCCTCGGCTACTCAGAGAATCTGCCACTGCCCCCCGCGTGGGATTCCCAGGAAAGGCTAGTGGTGGAGGCTGGAGAGGCTCACAACCCTGTCAGCCAGGCCTGGAGCTGTTCCTGCAAACAGGAGACCCAAGTAAAGGTCCTGGGCTCTGCATTCTTGTGGAGCTGGTGGCACTGTGAGGCCTGCTCTCCCTGGGGCAGCGGGGGCTGTCTACAGGAGGGGGAAGACGCAGTTACTGAGCACCGACTGAGTTACTGAACCCCGACTGAGTTACTGAGTACTGACCATCTCACTTAACCTTCTCAACACCCCTGGGTGGGAGCAGGCACTATTATCTCCATTTTACAGGTAGAGAAACTGAGGTGCAGAGAGACGAAAGGAACCCACCCGAAGTCAAGTGGTGGTCAGAATTCAAGCCAGACCATATGAGTTGGGAGGTTGTGTTCTCACCCACCTCGTCTCCCGGACTCCTCACTGCCACATGTCCCATGCAGAGTCCCCACCCCTACCAGGAACAGGAGAGCCGCGGGAAGGCAGACTGAGTGTCCTGGGAATATTTTTATCTGGAAGATTTGTTTTCCCACTGAGCTCGTAAATGACATCTCAGATACCAAACTCTGAGACAGGAAGTCTTAAGCAGAAAGAGAGCACCCTCGGCAGCTCTTGTTGACCACAAGGAAGGAGGCCAAGGGGCCAGGCGGCTGTGTTAGGGTGGCCAGCCTGGGCTGCTGATGGCCCCCGCAAGGCTCAGCCAAAATGGTCTGGAATGGGGAGGCTTGTTTCTCTTTTCCTCTCTGACGGATTAAGATTAAGGGGACTGCAGAGCCCATCCCCCACACCTCAGAGGGGCACAGCTGTTTTGCAAGGCGTTTCAGAGGAAGCATTCAAGGCTGTCCCACCTCCGTGGGAAGGGAAGGGCAGCAAGGCACCCAAGGCACAGGCCTTCGCTCATAAAACTAGCTGATATGTTGGTTTAACTATTTTTATTTATTTAATTTTGAGATGGAGTCTCACTCTGTCACCGAGACCAGAGTGCAGTGGCGTGATCTTGGCTCACTGCAACCTCTGCCTCCTGGGTTCCAGCGATTCTTCTGCCTCAGCCTCCCAATTAGATTAGCTGGGACTGCGGTCCCCCACCACCATGCCCAGATAATTTTCGTATTTTTAGCAGAGACAGTGTCTCGTCATGTTGGCCAGGCTGGTCTTGAGCTCCTCATCTCAAGTGATCCACCCTCCTCGGCCTCCCAAAGTGCTGCAATTACAGGTATGAGCCACTGTGCCAGGCCAGATTAACTTTTGAAAATTTACAAAATAAAGTTTTTCTTCATACAAAATCAATGCAAACGACATGGAAGACAAGAAGGTCTCTTCATCCCGCTGCATGTCCTACGGCGGGGCCTGCCATGAGTACAGCACACATTTCCCCCATGTCATCTTCTCAACTGAAGAAGGTGTTTTGTCCCCATTGCACAGATCATGATAACGAGGTTCAGAGAGGTTAAGCAACCAACCCAAGACCACACAGGTAGCAAGTGGACTCGCACGTGCAGTCTGATCATGGGGCCTGAACCTTCAATCACCAGGCAAGACAGCTGTCACTCTGCGAGCTGCACTCAATGGTCTGGAAGAAAGGCTGCAATCAGCACGTGCAATATTGTGCTTACGGGGTGGGCAGCCCTCCCACCGGGTGCACGGCGTGTGGCTCTGCAGACTGGGCGGCACAGGCCACTGCACGGAGGGGTACTCGCCCTGCGCTGCCACGTGCTGCCCTCTGATTCTCATCTCCTTTCAGTGTCAGACAGCGGTGGCAGACAGCCACATGGTAGGAAGGGGAACTCATCGTCCTATCTCCCAGGCATTGCCACCTTCCCGAGCCCTCATTAGCTTCTGAGTGGTTCTGAGCTTCTGAGAGGTTCTATGAAGCACGAGTCTTGTGGATTTGAGCTTTTTGGAGAAAGTTAAAGGGGATTCCTGCTCTTGCTGGTACCCTTCTGTGGACGTGGGCTGTGACATGGACATCAGCAGACTTAGGCTCAGTGAGGGAGGATACGTGCCCTCTGGAGCCCCTGACCACTGCCTTGGTGTGCACGGGCCCATAATCACAGTGCGTCTCCTACGCACGCTTGGCTCTGCCAGGAGCTGGTGGCTTCTGGGTTAGCGCTGAGACGCCGGTATCACAAGGCTTGGCTCAGGGAGGCTAACTGTACGCTCTGGAGCCGCCCAGACCCTGAATGTTTAAATAAATGGAAAGTGTGCCCAGCATTGGCCCCTTCCCTTTGACATGAAGACATAAGACATTGGTCGTCCTTGTTGAAATCTAGTACAAATGCCTCCTCTGGGAGCCTCTTGGGTGGGGTGGGAGTTTTTCAACTGTCAGCAATCTTTTAGTTAAAAAAAAAAGAAAAAGAAAAAGAAAAAAAGAGCAAACTTTCCAGTCCTGTTCTACCTGGAACACATTTTCTCCTCTGGGGCCCCTCCGCAGGCCTCTGCAGTTCTCTGTCAACACAGCAAAAGCCACCCCCTCCCTAGCCGCAGGCAGTTGAATGAAGCAGTTCTTTGCTCCACCGAAGGAAATATTTCCATGGAGTTAGGCCAAGAAAACCCCTTGCTTGAATCTGGGGCTGGCCCACACCCAAAGCCAGGGGGCCCCGCGTAGGGGTGGGGTGGGGCAATGTGGCTATCTTTTTCTAGTGTCAAGATGTGACTTCTAAAATCCAACCCACGGTGGTGGTCTGCTTCACCAGGACCCTGTTCTTGGCCTGCTTTGTCTTCTCATAAATGGATTTCTTTAGGTCCCTCCAGTAGGAATGAAAACCCTGAGGTACACTTTTTTGCTTTTACCAGCTTGGAATTTGCTCACCCCTGAAACAGAGATTCAGGGGAGTCCTTCCAGAAATTGGATGCAGCTAGGTGGCTGCCCCGGGCACCTACCCCTGTGCCCACCCCACACCTACCACCCATGTATGAATGCCTCTGTCCAGGAACTGGGCCTTATTCTATGCAGGACATGGATCCTGGGTTTCTTGATTTTTATTTACTTACTAGAAGAAGATTTTTTTTTTTTTGAGACAGAGTTTCGCTCTTGTTACCCAGGCTGGAGTGCAATGGCGCGATCTCGGCTCACCGCAACCTCTGCCTCCTGGGTTCAGGCAATGCTCCTGCCTCAGCCTCCCGAGTAGCTGGGATTACAGGCACGTGCCACCGTGCCCAGCTAATTTTTTGTATTTTTAGTAGAGACGGGGTTTCACCATGTTGACCAGGATGGTCTTGATCTCTTGACCTTGTGATCCACCTGCCTCGGCCTCCCAAAGTGCTGGGATTACAGGCTTGCCAGCTCCTTTCCCTTGACACGAGTTGAAAAGCAGTCCCAAAGTGCAACGTCCCCTGCTTGTCCACATACCACACCCCTCCAGAGGCCGATGAGGAAAAGGGCAACTCTGCTGTTGAGCATTTCCTCTTGGGTCACAGTTGGTCAATGGGAAATGGGTGGAAGTCTAGCTAGCTCAAACACACAGATGCACTGCCTTGAAGCCCAGCAGTCTCCCTGGAATTAAGCTTCATTCTTGGCCTTCTGTGAAAGGCACTGAACTTTGTCTTTTTGCATCTACAATTTGGCAAACTCTTGTATGCAAGGCTGGGGCTGTGCCCAGAATGCTGGTTTTAAGGGGAGCAGAGTGTTCCCGGAGCTGGGAGCTGGGATCGGTATGGTTTCTGGACGAGCCGCTGTCAATTTCAAGATCCCAGAAGATAGGCCCGGTGTGTCTTTGATCACTTCCTCCGAATCCTTGGCTACCTGATGCCAAGTCTCACCTCTTTTTTTTTTTTTTGAGACAGAGTTTTGTTGTTGTTACCCAGGCTGGAGTGCAATGGCGCGATCTCGGCTCACCGTAACCTCCGCCTCCTGGGCTCAAGCAATTCTCCTGCCTCAGCCTCCCGAGTAGCTGGGACTTCAGGCGTGCACCATCATGCCCAGCTAATTTTTGTATTTTTAGTAGAGACGGGGTTTCACCTTGTTGACCAGGATAGTCTCGATCTCTTGACCTCATGATCCACCCACCTCGGCCTCCCTAAGTGCTGGGATTATAGATGTGAGTCACCGCGGCCGGCCAAGTCTCACCTCTTATGGGAGGTAGAGGTTGTACTTGACCATGACAGACTTTTCCTTGTCCCACAAGAAAAAACAGCCCCATGGAAGACCCCCCCATGTGTTCTACTGCTTCTCTGACTTAAGCTGTGGTCTATGGCAGAATGGGAGGGGGAGGGGGTTCAGTGATGTTCAGGGGTTTGAAGCTGGCACTAGTAGAGATTGGCACCAATAGAAGCAGTGGCACTTTACATACGAGGTAGCCGAAGCAGCCTCCCTTTCACTGCAGCCCCCCCGGGGAGTGAGGGAGAGGGACTCAAGAGAGTTCTGGTGCATGCTAAATTTCAGGGGTACATGGAAAACTGGGAAGTGTGCTTGGAGGGGGAGGCGCTCGGGGTTCACAGTATGATTTTTGAGAAGAGAGTGCATTTACCCATGCCTGGGAGATGGGTATAGGAGGACCTTGTCTTCATTTCCTGGCTGGCTCTTAGGAGGTTTGTGCCCTTGCCCATAAGTATGTACATGTGGATAGGAGGCTGCTCACACGGCTTTTGAGGGTTCCCAAGTATGAATTTAAAAAAGAAGAAAAATGTGTGCTTTGAATTAGATCTATGTGAAGAAAAAAAAAAGCAGCAAGCTAAGCCATGTGTCTGGGACACTGGCTCTCCTCCAGGATTTCAGGAGAGTTGGGTTTCAGCACGCACAGAGGGAAAGTGCTCCATTTCTCAAACCTGGATTTCCTTGTCTGTTTTCCCCTATAGATACAAATCTGAGCCCTTGAATGGCCTTTTTGAGCAAGAAAGCATGTATAGCTTTGCTCAGATTGAGAAATAGTTCAGATCCAAACATTACCATAGGTTTGGCTCCTTCAAGAATTTCTTTCATTGCTTTGGACCAATAAATATTTAAAAAGTTAGGTTCTGAGCTCCAGAAACGCCAACAAAAACGTTTAAACATATGGATTTTTTTTAACTGTGGTTAAACCGTGTTCAGTGGAGATTAGTTTGCAGACGTCTTTTCTCTCTTTGCCTTACCACGTCCATCTCTCCTTTCTTTTTCTCTCTCTTTCTTTCTCTCTCTCCTCTTTCTCCCTTTCTTTTCTTTTCTTTCTGGAAACCAGAAGGGTAAACATGTTGCTATGGAGTTCTGTTTAAAATAAAATACAATGGAAAGAAAAGCAGCACGATGAAGTAACCACATGGACTGCAGGATACACCTGATACTAATTACTGTCATGCAGAATGTTCTGGAAGACATTCGACTCGCCTGATGTATACATTCAAATCAAGCAAAGGAGGACTGGAAGGCTCCTTGGGGACCATCTTGTCCAAGTCTTTCTTTTTTCCAGATGAGGAAGTAGGGGGCCCAGAGAGGGGGAGGGCCTGGACCTCAGCCTCCCAGCACGGAGGGAGCAGAGCCAGGATTCAAACCCGCGGTGCTTTGTAGAAAACCCATAATTTCCAAGGTCTTTTTTCTTGGCCTGTCAGTAAGGCCCTGAAATAGAAGACTGGGGTTTACTGTGAACCTCGAAGGAGCAGACTTACGAGCCAGGGAGCCCAGAAAAGCTGGCTTCCCACTGGGAGGCCCAACTTCCTGCAGGGGCCCCAGCCCTCGAGAGGAGAGACTGGACATTGGGTGTCTGGAATTTCTCCATCTTAGGGGCTCCAGGAGCACCCCAACGAGGCCCGGGGCTCCCACCAGCACGTCAACTCGCATCGTCTTGGGGCTGCAGGGCTGACGCGAGCTGGCACTGTCTGTACGACAGCCTCCGGGGCCCCCGGGTGCGAGGCTGCGGATGCTCTCTGGCGGCCACCACAGTTCCCACGCACGGAGGGCTGAACGGCGAGCCCCATGACGATGCGCGCCCCTCGCCTCTGCCCCCGAGAGGCTAGCAACTGGGCCTCCTGGCGTCTGATTGGCCGTGGGGGCCTGACGACAGGGGCTCCTCGTTGCTGATTGGCCCCGGCCACCTCCGGCTGTTTCCTAGCTATTAATACCGTGGCTAATAAACGTTCTCCTGTTGACGCGGGTGCTCGGAGCCATGATTTTTTGAAGCGTTCTTGACGTCTGTGTCTGGTGCGGGCGTTTCTGCTGTGCAAGGCCTGCTTCCGGGGCTGTGGTCCCTGGGGCTCCTGGCAACTCCACAGGCGGTGTGGGGGTGTTTTCTTTCTGCCTCGCCTTACCTGACATATTAAAGCAGCACCCCACGAGGCCCCCAACGTCCCACGCCTCCATCTCCCCAACAGTGCGCCTGTTTATGCAAAATCGAGGCCCCCGCACGCCCTCCCAAGGCTCTCTAGTGACCTGACGGTCACTGTTCACCTCCGTAGTCCTTAGCCGTGGACATAGAAGTAGCCTTTCTCCCTTCCTTTCAGCCCTGGAATCTCCCGTCTGATTTACAGTCACCTCGAGGGACCGCTGGGCATCGGGGGGTCCCTCTGACGCCGCTTAAATCCCCAAAGAAGTGCAGGGGAGCGGTTCGGACTTCAGGCCCTCAGTGGGGGGGGCTCTGTTGTCCTCTCTGGGGCCCCTTGCTCATCCTCACCCGCTTTCTGCTACCGGGCACTCCATCCTTGTCCTCCCGGCTGCCACCCACCTGTCACCCTAAGATAGATCCTCGGTCCCTTTCAACAGCATTTTGACCTTTGCGAGAGGACATTTGATTGACGGCCGCGCAAGCTCTGGCACTCAGAGCCGGGCAGAGCTGCCGAGGGCTCCCACCTGTTAGGGATTAACGCTCCTGTACCAGCCCCGGAGCCCGAGACTGCGGCGGGGCTCGGCGCAACATGTGTCGCTGCCTGCTTTCCGGGGTGGTGGTGGCGGCGGGGCTCTTTCCAAGGGCATGCGTGGGGGGATCACCCCAACTTTGAGGGGTAGTGCACATGGGACACAGTCTGTCCTGTAAAAGTACTTTCCTTAGAGGGCACGGCTCCTGCCCGGATTCTCATCACAACCCTGGTGTGTGTGTGTAGGGGTACCCCTTGTTAAAGTGGAGGAAACGGACCCCCTGGAAGAGGAAGGGGATAGCGGGTTCCGCCTCCGAGAGTTGTAAGCGCCGGAGCCCGGGACTCAAAGCCAGGTTTTCTGACTCGGAGACTCGGAGCCCTGTCTCTCTTGTCTCAAAGAGAACGGTCAGAAACGCACGGGTGGGCAGGGAGGGGGTGACAGCCCCCGGCTTACATCTGGGAACTAGTTATGTCACCCGGGCATTTTATTTTCCTGAACAGTAAGAGAAAGCATCATTTTCCTTCGCTAAGCCCGCATCCTCTGATGGATGTTCCGAAACCGCCAGGTGTGGAATCTTCGCCCCGACAGCCCCACCTTGGCCCTCGGCCGACGGAGGAAGGCCAACCCTCGGGGCGATTCCCCACACACATTGTGCACGAATTCACCCTGCCTGGCCAGCCGGGATCACGCAGGGAAAAAGCACCCGCGACCACAGGGTGTTGGTCATGGCGGCCAGGGGCACTGCGGCAGAATTTTTTCCTCCCTTCTTTGCTGCAATCTGGGTGCGGCTAGAGCAATTTGTCATAGAATCTGGGGGGCTCATTTTTCCGGCCAATCACTTTTAGAGAAATGAGCGCATTGCAGCAGAATGCGCTGACGTCAGAGACCACCCCTTCTGCGCCTCCATATAAACCCCACCCAGCCAGCCACTAGCGCAGACGGCGGAGAGCGGAGAAGGAGCGCGCCTTGGCTCGCTGGCCTTGGCTGCGGCTCCTCCGGAGAGCTGGGGCGCCCACGCGAGGATCCCTCACCTGGTGAGTGGTTGACCATCCTTGCCGCAAAGGATGTGGAGAAGGAAGACTGCATCCCCCTCTGGGGTGGGCTCTGTCCTCCTGGACAGGCCGAGAGCCCGATCCCGGTCCTGCTGCTGGAGGCGGCCACTTCGTCTGGTGCCCAGGCGTCCCCAACGAAATGTGTCAGAAGGAAAATCTCGAGGCACATACTCCTGGGGGGACGTCAGGGCTCCTCTCGAGAGGGTCCAGTCCTTGAGGGCGGGCTGGGTGGTAGGGACTTCAGTTCAGAGGAGCGGGAGGAATCGGATGGAACCCCTCTTGGATTCGGGTGTATGTCAGTCACTGGAGGGTGAACCCCGGATTTTCTGTATTGGGAGCGCCTCTAGAGTTGGCGTTAATAGTGGGAGATATGGCGGCGAAGCCTTGTGCATGCCCCGTGAATCAGGGGGAGCACCCGAATGGAAGGGTCTCCCGGGCGGATTCGCCTGGTCAGTTATTGGCCAGGTTTTTGGTGGATAGTGGGCGGGAGGAGTGGAGGTTCCTCTCGGCGAGGGATTCCAAATCCAAATACACAGGTTTAGTGCAGGGTGGACTCCAGGCAAAATGTGGAGTAAAATTTCTATCCGATATCATCTGGTTCTGCCCTGAGCAGCCACTTTCACAGTGGAGAGAGATGGCGCCCAAGTACAAACCTGCCAGGAGCCCCCTAGGATCAGTCCCTGCTCAAGGGGGGCGAGGGATTGGGGGGCACAGGCAGAATAGATGCAGGGGGTGGGTTGGGGCGGAGAGACGGCCGTGTCCTTGGATCTGAGAAGAGGGAAGAGAAATTCAGAAAAGGGGGTGTGTTGCTGGGGTATGGACGCTGGGAGCTGGGGAGGAAGGGCCGCGGGGGTCTTTTCAGCCTTGCGTGGTGGTCTCTCGAAAATCCTGACGTGTTTCAGGCTTGGACCTTTGGTCAAGTCGCCTTTTGCCGTTTCCTTTGTCCCTGTCAAGGCCCCCCAGGACGCCCCCTCCCACCCTGGGCCGGCGGGCCTGGTGGGGGCGCAGGCGGGTGGCTACGTGGCAGGTTTCTGGAAGATTTCCTGGCTGGCCGCGAGAGGGCGCTGGCGTCACTGCGGAATTTTGGGGGGCGGGGTGGGGAGGGGAGGTGGCCTTTGTTCTCCTGCTGGAGGGGGTCGGGCGAGGGATCCACTGGAGGATCCCGGATTCATTTACCCAAGGGGGAACAGTTTCGAGACCCCCGGGTTCACTGCGGAGCGGCCACAGAGGCCGGGGTCGGCCCTGGCGCCGTGGCTTCGGATGTCTTGGAGGCGCGCGGACGCACGTTAGTTGATTTCCAGTGGTTTTTGGTTTCGGGGGTCTTAGGAAGGTGCGGCTCATTTGAGCAGTTTGGAGAGAGGCTGTGACAGGGTCAGTGAGGCGCCATCGCACGGGGTCTAGAAATTGTTGCTGTGGCGAAGGAGGGAGGCACGACTTTGGGGGCGCAATGTGAACACCTGGGGGCGAAGGCGGGGGGCGGCGGGGCGGCCCCCTTTGCTTAGCTTTCCAGCGATGTCATAGGTTCTGTCTTTCGTCCTGAGACCACCCACATGAGTGACAGCGGTGTCTGGAGGACTGGGTGTTTTTGACTTTAGTGAAGGTGTGTTTAATTGGATTGCCGAAGGTGGGAACTGAGATTTCTCTGTTTCCTTGTCGCAGGCAAAGCAGCGCTCTGGAGGGGCCTGGCACGGGTTCGCTGGGTGGCCCACGTTCCTCTGGGGGTGGGGGTCCTGGTGGTTGCGAGTGCAAGAGGCCCCTGGCGCGGGTGGGAGGCGCTGGGTGGCCACAGGTGGGCTCTGGCTGGCGCTGGCTGGAGAGGCGTCGAGGGGGTGTAGGGGCCTGGAGCAGTGGTCTGGGGTGGGCTGTGCAGCCCTTCCTCGCCTGAGACCTGTTGGGTAACCCCTGCCCTTCCAGGCCCGCCGGGCGCCGGCGCCGGCGGGGGCGCCGCAGGTGGCTGCGCTCCTGGGTTCAGGGAGAGGGCCGCGCGCCCCCTAGCGGTCTGTGCCTGCCCCGCTACCCTGGGCTTTCAGTTGCGCACGCGCACACAGCTAACACTTGTGACCTGTCAATCAAATCGTCATTACCCCCTCCCACTCCTCTCCTCCCCCTCCCATTTCTCCTCTCCGCCCTTTCTCATTTCCCCTGTCCCTCCTCCCCCTCCTATTTTTCTTCTCCCTCCTCCCTCTTTCATCGTTCCTCTTCCTCCCCCCTCCCCCCTCATTTTCCTTATCTCTCTTTTCCCCTCCCCTCCCCTCCTCCCCCCTTCCTCTCCCTCCTTCCTGCATACCCCTTCCTCTTCCCTCCCAGCCCCTCCCTACCGCCTTGCTCACTCCTCCCCTTTGCCACTCCTCTCTGCCTGTCGCTCTGCCTGCCCCCTTCCGCTCTCTGCTGTTCCGGTGCTGGCCGTTAGAAGTCATAAAGATGGTTTCTAACTTGCCCCCCTCCCGTGCCATAGGGTCTCTCCTCAGGGATGACATCATCCGTCCACCTCCTTGTCTTCAAGGACCACCAACTGTCCATGCCGAGCTGCTGCCAAGGGGCCTGCTGCCCATCTACACCTCACGGTACCTCAGCCCTCCAGCTATCATTTCATATCCAACATGATGGGGAGAATCTCCCAACCCCACACCGTCCCTGCACCAACCCCAGACCCACTAGCAGTTAAAAGACAGTTTTAAATAAACTTTAATCAGTTTTAATTATAATTAAGTAACTTAACTTGTAATTATGACCTAGGCCTCGACTTTTTAAGCAGGTTCTCTAACCTTTGATTAATTGCAGAGGGCACTAGGAGCACAGATTCCTGGATCCCACCAGCATACAAAGCAGCCACTGACAGACCCCCCCAGGACCAGGATGGCAAAGGATGAAGAGGACCAGAACTGACCAGCCTGCTGTCCCTCTTGCCTAAAGACTTAAACCAATGCCCTAGTGAGGGGGCATTGGGTGTTAAGCCCTGACCTTTGCTGTGTTCATGCTTTGACTCTATGAGTACTTTCCTACACATCTTTGCCTGTGTTCACCTGCTAGCAAACTGGAGTGTTTCCCTCCCCAAGGGGTTGTCAGTCTTTCTCGACTGTCTCTGTCTTCACCCTTACGATGTCCTAAATGGAAGGATCCCTTTGGGAATTTCTCAGGAGGGGGACCTGGGCCGAGGGCTTGACCAGCATCTTGCTGGCAACTCCAAGGCCCTGGGTGGGCTTCTGGAATGAGCATGCTACTGAATCACCAAAGGCATGCCCCACCTCTCTGGAGATCTTTCTGTCCTTTTCTGGGGAATGGGGTCGATGGGAGCAACCTCCTAGGGCTGTTGTGAGAATTAAATGAGATTCAGGAAGCCTCAGGCAGGATCTGGCATAGAGGAGGTGATCAGCAAATGTTTGTTGAAAAGGTTTGTCAGGTCAGTCCCTTCCCACCCCTTCTGCCTGTCTTACTCATCCTGTTTATTCTCCAGCAGCACTCCAGGCAGCCCTTGTCCATGGGGCTCTCCTTGCATCAGGTAGGGGCTTGCAGAGACCACCGACGGGCTGACTTGAGTAAGAACACGAATTATGCATGTGGCCATTTCCAGAGCACTTTCTATGTGACATGAACATGTGGTTTTTATGTTACTATGTGTATGTAACTGAGTCAACCTAATTTCCAGGTGACAGTGCATTTGGTAGTATTGATTCGTGTAACTTAAAAAAGCTGAAAGGGAAAGAGGACCTCTGAGGACTTACATTTACATTAAAGAAACTGAAACTCGGGGGAAGCTGTTAAGTATTTGGTCACATTGCTGGCAAGAGAAGGGGTTTGAGTTGGACCCAGGGTGCCATGGTAGCTGCCCTCACCCCCTCTTCTTCTCTGTCCCAGAGTTATACTAAGAGTCTTTTTGTTTCAAACCAAACGTTTGACAACGGGACAGTCCGTTTGAAATCCCAGCTGCCTGGGGTGGGCTTGGGGGTCTGGGTGGCCCCAGTGCTGGTACCATGCGTTGGCTTCACCTTTTAATAACGGTGTGACCTTAAACAAGTCGCTTAACTTCTCTGAGTTTCAGTTTCTTTCATGGTCTAAATGGAGATGAAAACACATCCCCCCCACACCCCCCACCATGCACCCCCTGGTGTATCTACCCCACAGGGCGCTTTTGAAGACCAAATGCTGTAAATACTATGAAAGTGCTTTGTAAATTGCTGTGGAAATTGCAAGCTACTTAAACACCCGAGGCTGTCCCTCCTTGCTCCCATGGCCAGGCCTTTTCTCCCTCAGTGAGAACAGCACCCAGTAGGTGCTATGTACGTTTGTGTTCATTCAGAAATTCCAGAATAACTAAAAGCGAATTCATTCAACAAACATTTTCTGGAGCACCAACAATATGCGCAGCACACCAGGCTAGGCATCTGATGCAAAGATCATGAAAACGGGCTCTTGGAACCTAATTGGGGTCCTGGTTTGACCAGCACTTTCCTTGGTCCCCTTTTAAGCTGACCAGTTTTGTCCGGACAAGACAAAAAGAACGTGGGCTGCTTTAGAGAAGTCCCGCTCGCTGCGGACAATGGCTGCCCGGCCTCTGAAAGGCGCTGATTGGATTATGTGGCAAATGGAGGTGCGAGGATGACTTGCACGGTGACAGATGAAGTGGGCGGAGACCTGCTTTGAGTTAATCCGGGCTATTAGGAGGGGACCTTTTGTCTTCCAGAGACTGGCAGGAGCTTTTACCAGTGGTTTTTACATCCTTAATGTTCAGGACAAATAATTTATGGTTGGTGAAAATCCAGGCCCCAGTGAGATTCGAGTGGGCTCTCCAGTGAGTAATGGCAGGGAATGTTTCAGTCACCTTTTGCAAGCGTCCATTCATTTGATCCTCACAACTCCCTGTCCTGAGCCAGGGCCGGCCTGCCACTCCCAGGGAAACAGAGGCTGTCAAGCGCTTGCAGGTTAGGTGTCCTCACTGGCCCATTGAGCCCCCACTGCCCGAGTTCCAGAGGAAGCATTGAACCTCCCTCAGCCCCAGCCTCCTCCAGAGGCCTCCCTCTGCATTTCTGACTTTGTTTTGCCTGCAGCCTGGAGCCTCCCAGGTCCCTGCTGTCATCTTTTCTAGCCGCTACAGTCTCTGTCTTTCCTTTCACAGCCAAGCTTCTTGAAAGGCCTGCCCACACTTGCTGTCTTCCCTCCTCACCTCCAATTTCCTCTTCAACCCACTGCTTCCTGACTCGCTCTACTCCGTGGAAGGGCTCTCACCAAGGTAAAGACTTTTCTGTAGCTTAACCCTCAGCGCGTTTGCCACTCATGGACACAAGGACGCGTTTCTATTCCTTCTCTCACATGTCTCTGCGGCTCCGGTTCACTCCTGTGCACTTACACTCCCCTTCACAGAGACACCTGCTCCTCCTCCTGTTCTTAGCACCCCTAGGAACTTGCATGCCCAGGACTCCCTCATGCGGGAGGTCAGTCCGAGGGACTGACCCCGTGTGGGGTGTCGGCGGCACAGTAAGAAGCAGGTTCCAGAGTCAGGAGTCACTGACCTGGGTTCGAGTCCTAGTTAAACTGCTCGGTGCTGAGACCTTGGAGTAGGTAAACTTTTCCAAGCCAGGTTTATCTCAGTTTCAAAATAGGGTTAATCATCTTTATCTGGCAGGTCAGGTGGGATGTCTCCCAGGTAAGCGCCAGGTGCTGTTTGAAGGACTTTGAGGCAAAGTCAATAAAGCATTCATGAGAAAATACAACTGGAGGTTTCACTAGATTTTTGTATACATGAAGTTCCCACGGGGCGAACAGAAGAAAGAAGTGGAAAGGTTGGCGGGGGGGTGGGCGTGCAGGACAGACAGGAGAGGAGAAACAAAGGCATTAAAGACAAAACAAGTCAGAAAAGGAGACTTAAAGATATTAAAAGCCACCAAAAACACATCCAAAGGCGGTTTCCCCTTACGTTCGGCTGGGCTAAAAGAAAGCCAACAGGAAGAAGGTTTTAAAGTGATTATCCCAAGGACAAGTCCCAGGAAGCTTTCACATCAAATCACCCTATTTTGGTTTTTTAACTTCTTCCATCGAGTTGAACCTCTTTACCCCTCACATCCTGGTAAACCCTGCTCCTCCCCACCGTCCCCTCGGCTGGTGATTCAGTGAATGAATGGCTAACAGAAAAGGGCCTCCCCTCCCCCTTACCCCAGCGGTGTTTTTCAGTTTTATTCCACTTTCCACCCTTTTCCCTTAATGAACACAGGCTAATCTCAGGCCTTGTCGAAGGAAGAGGCAGGCAACGTTAATGAGGTTAGCTGCTGGATTCCAATATTCGTCGCATAAGGAGCCTTCTTTGTCTGTGAAGGAAAAACACACTGATTATCATCATGAGGTGAACTGGCCATCGCCGGGCAGGGGCGACGTGGCTTCTTAAGCCACACTTCTAATTTTGGTGCCGGAGCTGACGTTTCTTTTGCTCCTCATTGAAGTCTTTGCCTCTGTCCCAGTGCAAAGTCCATTCAGTGGTGTTGAAAGGGGCAGGCAGCTCGGGGAAAGGGGCTGTGGACAGAACTCCATTGTAGGAAGCTGCTTTGTTCGATCCTTCGTGCAGATGCAAGTGGCCATTCGCTCTCCAAGAGCTGAGGACGAGGGGGTCCTCTCAGGACCCACGGAGGACACCCCAAACTCACTCAAGATAACCAGTGGTAGGAAAGTACTAACTGCTAGGCATAGCCCTAGGGGAGTGACCACAGGGTGAATCCCCGTGGAATCCCCAGCCAGGTGAAGAAGTGAATGTTGGCATCCCAGAGGGCCCCCTTAAGAGAGCATAGTTTGGGGTACAGATTTGACTCCATACTGATGAAGTTGGGGCGCAGAGGGGGGCTAGTGATTTGTCAGGATCAAGCAGCAGAGAGGAGATTAAAACAGCTGGCATCAGAACTTGTGTTCTGATTGGCCTCTTACCACCCTCACCCACGTGTCCCGTGCCCTGCCTGAACCCCCTACTCTGTGTTCTGATCTTTGAGCTCCCTGGAGCCCGCTGATGTCTTTAGAGCAGGTATGTCCTGAGTTTGAATCATTCGCTTCTTTGTCCTGAGCTTTGGGTGTTTCTCACCCCAAGGCAGATCAGTCGTGATTAGGTCACTCCAATTAAACCTTAGGCTCCAGTCGGACCTTCAGCCAAATGGAAAAAAACTAGGGGATAAGGGAGGAAGTGAGAGCAAGAAAATGTTACTCCTTGAAACCTTAAGGGACCTGCCTCAGTGAATCTGCTGGCTAAAGGTTCTCTGGCATAGTGAGTTAGAATTGGACACTTTTTCCAAGTTAGCAAAACCAACTCTAGCCCAGCACCCCACAAAAAAGAATGAGGAAGGATCTCCCATTGGCCGGCTGGAGCAAAAGCCTGAGGCCATCCTCCAGCCCTTGTCAAGGCGAGACTTTCGCGGTGACCGTGATGTAGTTACCCACTCTGTCTCGGGGAGTGTTAGGACCAGGGTGGACTGGGGTGTAGACCTCTGAAGCTGAGATCACATGAAAATCCAGCCCCCTTCCATGTAGCTGTTGGAGAATAGAAAAACAGCATGCCTGACGTTTCTAGATGAGAATACTTCTTTCAATAGTAATGAAGAATCCACGGACCCTCCTCACCCTCAAATACAGGCCCCGTAGCCACTGTTTGTACTCCAGGAGCCCTGCAGACATTTGCGAGCCTGGAGAGGGTCTGGAAGAAATCAGCTGGCCCCGCGCAGGTTCTCTGCAGTTCCTCCTACAGAGAAGCAAACTTTCTATTTATTTTCTTTTTTATTTTTTGAGACAGTCTCGCTCTGTCACCAGGCTGGAGTGCCGTGGCGCGATCTCAGCTCACTGCAACCTCCGCCTCCTGGTTTCAAGCTATTCCCCTGCCTCAGCCTCAGCTAGTAGCCGAGGCTACAGGCGCGCGCCACCACGCCCAGCCAGCCAAGTTTTGTATTTTTAGTAGAGACGGGGTTTCACCATTTTGGCCAGGATAGTCTTGATCGCTTGACCTCGTGATCTGCCCACCTCGGCCTCCCAAAGTGCTGGGATTACAGGCGCGAGCCACCGTGCTCAGCCAATACACTTTCAAAAGTTATCTTCCCCACATCCCCATCCTGCTTGGGTCTCTGGACTTTTCTGAGGCATTGGCGGAGGGGTCTCACTGCTCCCTTGAGTGTAGGGGTGGTGCCTTTAACCTAGCTACTTGTTTCTGGGGCACCCGAGAGCCAGCAGGGGCAGATCTGTGCCTTGAGAGGAAGGAGCACTCAGTCACCTGTGCACAGGGAGCCCTGCCCCAGCTCTTCAGTCCAGGGTCCTGGTTGGCTTCCCTTGTTGGTCCTCTGACCCAGAGCCTGCTCATCCCATAACATCCCTTGAGCCATCAAAGTTATCTCCTGGAAACGGGGAAGATGCAGCTTAGATGGGAGAGGAGGCGCACGGCCAGGGAGCGTCCCCGCTGGATTCCTCTAAGAGCCAATGCCTTTTCTGCTTGTTGCCTTCTCTATCCTCTCTCAATGTCTCCTTCTCTCCCTCCCCAATTCCTGACTTGGCCCTCCTAGGATGCCCTTGGCCAGCCCCACAGCCCCACGCCTCCTCAGGGTGTCCCAGCACCAGCCTGGCACAGAATGGGGCTCAGTTAGAGTATGTGGGATGTTGGTTTCTCCAGGCGACTGAATGAAAGGACTCGACCACCGCAGCTGAGCCACTAGGTGGGCCACTCGAGGAGTTCCAGGTGAAAAGGGTGCAGGGTGGATTCGTTTCCCAGAGGGGTGTGGGCAGCTTCCGACCCCTGCCCCATTTGAACGGGGGCCTTGCTGGTCGCGTCCTTGCATTTGCTCGCGCGGCCATTCCGTCATCCAACAGTTGATCCTAACTGAGCAAGCCCACAGCCCTGGCTCTGGCCTGGGCACCTGCCACCGTAGCGCATCCCTTGATGGCCTCTGCATCCCAGGAGGGCAGGCCGGGGGGTCGCCCCAGCGACTGGAGCAGCCTGTTCTCCGGCTCCATGGAGGGCAGGCCGGAGGGTGCGAGGGCAGATTTCAGCCATCCCCAGGGCTCTGCTCTGGTGGGAGCCAGCCCGTCCTCCCTCTCGGCCTTCCCTGCCCCATTCCTGATGCTGAGCTGTTCTGGACCCCAGGCCCTGAATCTCAGGACCAACGTGGGCATGGGAACAGCGGTAGTGTGTGCCCCCGGGCTTTGGCCACAGGTCTCCCTCTCGAGGTGCGGTCGTGACTGCGACCCTTCCCTTGCCGTGATGCTTTCCTCCCCCGGGGTTGGTCCAGCTCCTTGACCCTCTAACAGCTGCTGAGGCCGGCACCATGGGATGCCGGGGACCAGCGGGGAAAACTCCAGGGTGCGTCTGCAGGCTCTGCCTTTGCCCATCTGGCTGCTTCTCTCCCTGGTGGCTCAGCTGGCTCTCCAGCGGCCAGGTTCCTTACTCAACTGGGCATTCTGCTTGCAGGCCCACCTCCTCTTCTCCGCTTCAGTCCCTGGGCTCCAGGGCTTAGTTGTGCAGCCCTCTGGCTTGTTCTCTCTGCCAAGCCCATACCTGTGGTCACTGGGCCCTCCTGTGGTCTGAGTACCAACCCCCCCGCCCCGCCCCTGCCCCGGGAGCCTCTCCCTCTCCAGCTGCCTGTTCCCAGCAGGTTCCCAGTGCCCCCGACCAGCCCCTTCTGGAGTCTCCATCTCCTGCCAAGCGTCCTCCAATGCCTTCTCCTGTGGGCCTGGCTTCAGGGCTGAGGACAGACATGTCCTGTACCAGAGACCCCTCGTGATCAGGCCCTGGTGGGTGTTGCCCCCGCCTGCCTTTGATTCTGACATGGCCCCCAGAGTCCCGGCCTCCCCACTCAGTGTTGGGTTTGGGGCTGCCCTTAGCCCGGGCTGTTGCTTCTTTGGACCATTTCCTGTCATTGCTCCCAGCAGTCACTCCACTTCACAGGAGAGCAACCTGCAGGTGAGGCCTTGCCCTGTGTCTGTCTTGGGCATGTGTGGCTTTTCCGGGGCGCTTGCCTTGCCGTGATCCTAACCCTCTGCCCTTCCCCAAGCTACGTGGGCCGTGGCCCGGGCTGGATCAGCTGAAGAGCTGCAGATGAAAGTGGAGGAAGAGCCCCTCATGGGACCCACCACCCCGGAACCAAGTCTTCTTCCTGGCCAACCTCTTGCCTTCTTCCTGGTTTGGGGTAAGTTTCTTGCTCTCTTAAGACACCAGAATTTTATTAGGGTCAGCTCATGTCTCTCCTCTGTTCAAGAGTGTCAGCATTTAATCTGGGGAGGGGGCAAACTACCAAGGTGAATCCTGTCCACATAGTCCCGGAGGTCTGGGGGCCTGACAGCTGCCTGGAGTGGAGAGCCTCACTACCCACTCCAGCACGTGTGGGGGTCCACCCTGGCCGATGGCATGCTGTGGGCCAGCGACAGTAAGTGGGATGCCTCCACCTCAACGGCAGACCCTCGAGAACAGCTGGGGCCAGCACACAGGAGCCCTCAGTACTTTGCTGGACACAGTGGCACACGGGATGCAGGGTGCATTCCCGGCCCACTCCTGGCCCACGGACCTGTTCACATAGGAGGAAGTGGGAATGCTTGCTGCTCCTCAGCTGGGAAGACGTTTCTTCCCACCAACCCTGTGAGAATCGTGGTTTCTCACACGAGGCTTTGATAATGTCCTTTAATCAAATAATGGCTTTCCAGCGAGTTCTTCTCTTGGCCTCCTTTCCTCACCCCTGAAATTGCAATGAGATGGGAATGTTTTTGTTTGTTTAAAGGAAATCAGCAATGGTAGAGAGGAAGAGAGCAGGGGATTGGAGCCACGGGTATTGGAGCCACAGCGTTCACTTGCACTTGTGTTTATTTGTGGTTTACTCATTCAAGATGCACCTGGGAGCTGGCCAGGGCATGGGCTTGGGCTCGTTTGGGGTGCCTGAGGCTGGCCTTTGCACTGAAGACCAGAGGGTCTAGTTGGGTGCCCTGGGAGCAGCCATGCAGTGAGGTGGCTTGCACGGCAGCCAAGTAAAGTGGCATGGCGGGGCAGGGGCTCAGGGTTGCATGTTGGACGGCCACGCCGGGGTGAAGGCTGGGCCAGCAGGAAAAGTGGAGGCCCAGCAGTGGGCACTTTTCCTTTCGGAGGTCCCAGGGACTGAACCCATGACTCACTCAGGGTGATGGGGTGTTTTTAGAGCCAGCTGCCCTGGGGGGCAGTGTCAGCCTCCCGATATCCCTTATATCTGATGCCCCTCAGGTGGCCACTGGCATGAATGAGTACAGTGAGGCTTCCCAGGGGCCCTGGGTGGGCGCTGAGAGAGGTCTAAACTGTGGGGTGAGGCTGGCTCAGTGTCCCCTGACATTTATGGAGCCTTGAGCGAGCGGTAGCACTGTCCTTGGCCCAGATGCCCGTACTCCCCCCCGGGACACCCACGCATGGGGTCCCTGAGGGAAGCGGAGGAGCAGAGCGGCGCGCCGGGCCACGCCCAGCCTCCAGTTCTCCAAACGCCGCAGCCCGTGTGCAGCCCCGGCCCCCCACCCCGCAGAGTCTCCGGTTTCCAGCGCAGCCTCCATAATGCTCTTTAATCAAACAGAGGATTTGGAGACAGCTCTTCTGCAGCCCTGCCCTTCTCCCCTGAAATTGAAATAGGATGGGAATATTATTTTTAAACAAATCTGGCAGCGGAGGCAGAGGGGGCAGAGGCGCTCTGACCTGGGCTGTTGCCTTTGTCTGCTTGCTTCTGCTCTCTGGAGAGCCCCTCAGCCTGGAGAGACGGGGGCAGTGTGTGCCCAGGGCTAAACCCAGGGAGGGGCCCAGGAACACTCTGCCCTGTGACATTTACTCCAAGGCTAGCATTTGCTGAGCCACCTGCAAACACAGTGATGTGGAGAAGAGGCCTGGGAGGGAAGCTTTGCACAGGGCAGGATGCCGGGCTCCTGGGGGGATGTGTCCCAGGCTTCCGAGAATGCATTTGCGTAGCTGGTCTGAGCCAGATCCCCTCGGCTCCGGAACTCATTTCTCAAGGACACCTGAGGACTTTCCCAAGGAGGACTAAGCCCAGGGACAGAGTCAGAGCGAAGGCCCAGACAGGACCGCACTTTGCCAGCCCCTGGCTCTCAGGAGTTGAAAGGGAACTGTCTTTGCACTGAGTTCTATTTCAGGTGCTCATGAGTGTTCAGTCTCAGGAAACATGTACTTGGGATTTTGTGTGTCATGAGGGAGAAAACAAGTAAAATATACCACATTCTCAACTAAAGAAGCTGAAACGTGACATAGTACATCAGCCTCGCCGATGAGCCTCTCGGGAACTGCTGAAAGGCTGTTATTAAGTGTTGAAAGACATGATCATTTTCAGGAACATTCTATTTTATTTATTTATATGTTTTTATTTTTGAGAGGGAGTCTCGCTCTGTTGCCCAGGCTGGAGTGCAGTGGCAACGATCTCAGCTCACTGCAACCTCTGCCTCCTGGGTTCAAGCGATTCTCCTGCCTCAGGCTCCCCAGTAGCTGGGACTACAGGTGCCCGCCACCACACCCAGCTATATTTGTATTTTTAGTAGAGATGGGGTTTCACCATATTGGCCAGGCTGGTCTCGAACTCCTGACCTTGTGATCCACCCACCTCGGCCTCCCAAAGTGCTGGGATTACAGGCGTGAACCACCGTTCCTGGCCATCTATTTTGATGGATTGGCCAATGCCTGAGCAATAGAGGGTGGAGACGAGACCCTGACTGAGAAGGCAGTGAGCCACAGAGGATCCTGTCACGTTGGTGGAGGGCGGTGGGGGATATCTGGGCATTTGTCGTAGTGCTAAGTGGTTCCTGGGGGGCCGTCTCTAGTGGGACTCTTCTGGGTGGTGCAAGTGTCAGGGTGAAGATGGTGGTCCGGTCTGGAAACTGGCTCTCCTCTTCCACCTGCTACCCTCTAACCAAAGGCTGGCATAGGCCTGAGCTCGTGGAAAGGAAGGAAACAGCCCCTCATTCGCTCCCTCGCCCCCACCTTCCCTCACCTGCGAGTTGCTCGTGGCTGCCCGCAGGACCCCTGACCTCCTGCCTCCTGAGTTGTGATCCAAACCCCAAATGTCTTTCCAAAAACATTTCTCCAAATAATGTCAAAACTCGGCAAGACTTAGGGGCAACAGGATGCATGGACTTCTCATTCATTCATTTACATGAAATAACGTAAATGTGTTTTTTTATGAGCAATCTGACTTCCAGAAAGAATGGAAAAGAAAATCTACCCGTCTTTAATGAGCTTGCTAATGAATTTTTCCTTGCAAAGGGGAAGGGAGCTTTCCGCAGAAGGGGGTGTGCAGGGAGACAGATTCAGGTCCCAAAGGGTTAAAGGGCAGGGGCATTGTGAGCTGCAGTGGAAAAGCCCTGGGTCTCTGGGGGCGGCTTCTTTTTAGGAGACTGGAATTCATGAGTTGTGAATTGTCCCAAGGACTGCTTCCCCCGCCCCGATGCTTCTCTGAGCCCTGTCCCTCTCCCAAAGGAGGAATAAGGAAGTCTAGCCTGGTCTCCTATGCCCAATTTGAGCAGATGGAAAAGTCGAGAAAAGAGTTGTACCTTTCAGAATGAGGCCTCTCAAATGTGGGGTTCCCGGACTGGCAAGGAGAAGGATGACTCTGGGGGCAGAGAGGCTGTGGCTGTGATGCCCCATTCAGACAAGGCGTCCATGCCTGGGCTGCCCACAGGTTCTTGGGGGTGTCTAAGGAAATGGAGCCACAGAACAGGCTTGCCTCCTTGGCACGGATCGGGTCAATGTTTCAGAGCCAGGAAAGGTGGGAGTGCGGGGCGCCCTTGGCGCTGGTGAGGAGCACGTGGCCCCTCGCCTACTGTATCTCCTCCCAGGAGCCCTGCCAGGAGAGGGGTCCCAACACCAGCTGGATCCAATGGTCATGGAGGGACCCCTTATCCGAGAGGCCCACTTTCTTTCTTTCTTTTTTTTTTTTTGAGACAGTTTCGCTCTTGTTACCCAGGCTGGAGTGCAATGGCGCGATCTCGGCTCACTGCAACCTCCGCCTCCTGGGTTCAGGCAATCCTCCTCCCTCAGCCTCCTGAGTAGCTGGGACTACAGTCATGCGCCACCATGCCCAGCTAATTTTTTGTATTTTTAGTAGAGACGGGGTTTCACCATGTTGACCAGGATGGTCTCGATCTCTTGACCTTGTGATCCACCCGCCTCGGCCTCCCAAAGTGCTGGGATTACAGGCGTGAGCCACCGTGTCTGGCGAGGCCCACTTTCGAGGTGCCCATAGAGCTGGAATTCCTAGGGCCTTCAGGGTTTGAGTCAGGTCCTGAGGCCAGGGCCCGGGCCCCCATCCTCACCATAGAACACTGTGGTCACTTTACTCAGGACAAACTGTGACAAGGACTCGGGACATATCTCTATCTGTCCTCTCAGCTCCCATCACCCCCAAGCCCTTGGCAATGGTGGGCTGCCCGTATACAGAGCAGGTGCTGGATCACAGGGCCGCCGTGGGCCTCCCAATGCGAGGGGCTGTGTGTGACAGAGGAGTTCATTGCGGGAGAGAACGGTGGCAGAGGGTAGCCCTGACTTTCTTAATTGCTCTCCAATTTCTTTGGGCTTAAAAATAAATCCAGATGGAGAGTTCTTAAGTCCCCTACCCTGGGAGAAAGGAAGGCTGCCCACCACCTTCAGCTGGCCTCCACTCTCAGCAGTGAATAGGGTCTTTGGCAGGGGCTTAAGGAGGAGACTCTTAGCCTGGGAGCTCCCAGGGCCGTTTCAGATGGAAACAAAGGCTCGGCAGAGAGGAATGTGGGGGAGCCCCCCGTGGGGAACAGCCACCTGGGGATAATTGGGAGGGCTGAGCGCAGATGAGTTTTCCCAGGTTCTGTGAATGCGCTCTTTCAATGGAAGGTGCCTTTTCTTCAGAAGAAAAGAAGAAAACGTCAATTACCTTCCCCCCAAACGGAGTGTGTGTGTGTTCCTCCCAGGGGTTGCGTGGGGCCCCTGCCCTTGTGTGTGTGTCGGGAGCTCCAAGGCTGCACAATGACGCACTTAACCAGCCACCGAGTTCACGCGACCCTGGGATGCTCACGCTCTCAGATTCTCGGGATTGATTGTCGAAAGTTTCTTAGCAAAGGGGAATCAGTGTGGCTGTGCCTGTAAACAAAAATTTGATCAGCCTGGGCCTGTTGCCTGAAATATAGCCAAAGAGACAGAATGGGGCCGAGGAGAGAGAGGTCCAGGATGGAAAGCTGGGGAAGGAGGATGGTGGGGGGCCGAAGGCTCACTGCTCAGCTGCGCTGGCCTCCATGGCTCCATCTGCCGCTCCAGCCTTTTCTCTGGGCCCTCCTGGGACTGCACAGAGAGTGATTCGCTTTGGGGGTAGGGGTTTAGAAATCCACAGGGCTGTTGTTTCACAGTTGGGGAGGAGAGGAGGGGGTCTCACGGCCTGCAGTGTCGGTGGGCAGCTGCGAGAGGGAGGACGCTTTGGTTAGAGAAAACCATTTACATCTCGACTGCCCCAGACTGCTGTAAGGGTGGGGCCGCTCGGAGGGACTGGGGCAAAGTCCCTGCCGTGACAGGAGGGGGGCCCAGGTCGGTCTTGGCTCGTCACTGACTTTGCTGGTGCTGGCTTCCAGCCTCATTTGTAAAACTGCATGCTAGCCTGTCAGTTCTCCATATAATCCAAGTCAGAAGGAGCCTGGGAGGTCAGTGCTATTTCAGGAGGGACACCAGACTGGGTGTCCACTCTCCTCCTGGCTGTCGTTACTTGGGACTTGTCAGGTAGACAGAGGAGAGAGTTCTTAGCTCTCTCCAGCAGTTCAGGAGCAGTCTTCAAGAGACATGGTTACAGCCTGGCTCGTCCCTGACTATGAGTGTGACCTTGGCCCCCGTCTCCAGCCCCTCGGCCTCAGTCCCGTAGTGGTCCGAGTGGCCTTGGTGCTCCCAGTCTTGGGGTTTCTTCAGGCCTCCCTGGAGGTCACCTGCAGTTCGTTTGCTGGGTCTTTGGAGTTGCTGGGACTTTGGGGGTCACTGGTCCACTGCCCCCTCTGCTTTAGAGGTGGGAAGCCAGACATCTCAGAGGCCCGGAACCTCGCCCACAGTCGCACGCTCTGCTGGCAGCAGACCCTGGAGGTGAGGCCCCTGCCAGTTGCTAGCTCCTGCATGACGTGTGTGGTCAGGGGGTCACGGTCACTGAGGTCATTAGTGTGGTCAGAGCTCTTGCTGGAAGAGAGTTCCCAGGGGCTGCCCCGTGAGTTAGGATATGTGACCATGTTTTACGGGGCGTTTTTTCCAAACAGGCAGGCTACTGGGCTGGTCCGGAATCCCTTTTTGGTCTGAAAAGTGACTCTTGCGTAATGAGACTGGCTTTGTAGCTTCAGAACCAGGATATGTTCGTCCCCCACCCCGTGGCTCACCCTGTGCCTTTTGAGCCCTGAGACCCTCGCCAACACCTCTGTTGGCCCTGTGGCCCGGTCAGCTGAGAACTTCCTGAAAAAGCCAGCAGGATGGCAACTTCTGGAAAAGTCGTTAGTCACCGGGCTGCACTGGCTGCCTGTCTTCTACTGAGCTCTGCAAACATTTCCAGCTCTCTTTTTGTGCTGCAGCGTATGGTTATAAACAGCTCACAAAACCTCTGGTCGGGCCTGCACCCGGCTATTACCGTGGTGGGCTCAGCTTTTGTTTTGTGACCTTGGTTGCTACAATACCTGTGAGCTGAAATAAGGAATCGAAAAATTGCCGGCTTCAATTAGACGGGCAGACTGCTTTCCCAAGGCTGCCTCCGCTGCTCCATCCATTAACGGTAAACAGGCACCAAACAGGCCCTAATTCTCTCTAATTGCCCACTCCTGAAGCAAAAGAGGTGAAATTCCAGGAAGAGGCATATGTAAACATCCTCTGTAACCTGACCAAGTAAAATTAGAGGGCTGATGGGGGCCTGCGAGAGAGAGGGGACATGATTTCAAAAGATGTCCCAATTACCTCTCCCATTTTCATAAATGGGTCCGTAATGTCCAGGGCCTCGGCCTCACAAAGGTACAGGAAATTAGCTCTGCAAAGAGCTTGCATTTGTCAGGGGAAGTCATAAGAGGGTGGTATTTACTCAACAGGTAGGAAGTAGAGATCTGAGGCAAGGCTGATTATTTGTGTAACGACAGGCTGTATTTCTTGAGATCAACATTTTAATAAAAATCATCCTTTTCTGTTTGAAACAGCCATAAGTTATTTATACCGAAGACATGCCAGATCAATTAGGTGCTGTTTGTCTCCAGAAAAGAGTAACTTTTAAAATCGTCAGATGCAGAGCGAGAGTTTTCTAATCGTGTTAAGCCGCAGAGGGTGTTTTTGCTGTGTTCGCCAGCACTTTCCACGTGGGGCGTGAGCGCCCTGCACGCCGAAGACGGAGGTCTTCGATCAAATGCTTGTAGCAATTACTCCTCTGGACTCTAGAAGGAGGCCTCGTGTTTTCCTTTGGTTCTAGACAGTGACTCATCTCTGCAGCTTTTCTGACATTTGTTAAGATTCCAGCCCAGCGCCGCGTTATTCACACATCACGCAAGCTTGGAGCCAGCACACGCAGCTTTTTAAACCAAAGCACGAATTGGCCGGGGCTTCCCTGTAGCAGAGCAGTCTGGGGTCTGCACACAGAGTTAATTAAGGACAGTCAGGGGCTCTGAGGGTTCATGGGGTCCCTGGAGCAGAAGCAGGAAAAAACCCAGATGCTCCTTCCTGCTTCTGATTTCCCTGCTCCTATGAAAGACACAAAAAAGAGCAAAACACAAACAGCAAACCAAGGCACCCGGCTGTGAGTCCTGCGGGAAATGGCAGTGCTTTTGGTCTTGCTGTGTGTTCTTGATCTGGAGTCTCCGTGCCACGTTAGGACGTGGCGGTGGTGAGAGGCCACCCCAGCCATGCACAGTCTCGGAGGGAGGGTGGGAAATGGTCTTGGGTGGTGGTCAGTACATAATGGGTGGTCTGGTAGCCTTTAGGTCACTGAAATCTGCCCCTCAGGCACCCGTGCACCAATGCCTGCATCACTAACACTTATTTTAAGACTTGTTGTTTTTGGTTATCATATAACCAGTTACGGCAAAACAGTGTTTCTGGAGGGCAAGGCTGGGGATGGAGTTCTCGGGAGGGTTTGGAGGCAAGAAGTATCTCCTGTGTCCTGGCTGGGCCTGGGGCATCCCGGCTAGAGACTGACTGGGAGTAGAGAGGCAGAGGCAGCAGGGGTGGGTTGGAGAGATCCCTGAGAGGCCTGGGCACAGGCAGCTTTGGGAGTCCCTCAGAGACCCACAGAGGGGCAGGCAGCTGGACTCCCGGGACCTGTTTTTTTTTTTTTTTGAGATGGAGTCGCACTCTGTTGCCCGGGCTGGAGTGCAGTGGTGCAGTCTTAACTTATTACAACCTCCGCCTCCCAGGTTCAAGCCATTCTCCTGTCTCAGCCTCCTGAGTAGCTGGGAGTACACCACCCAGCTAACTTTTGTATTTTTAGTAGAGACGGGGTTTCACCATGTTGACCAGGCTGGTTTTGAACTCCTAACTTCAGGTGATTGCCCGTCGCAGGCTCCCAGAGTGCTGGGACCTGTGGTTTGTGGCTTCTGCCTCCTCCAGCACCCCCGGATCCCTCTCATGGCCTCTCTGCTTCCTGGTTGGCTTTGCGGGGACATCCCATGGTCTCCCCTGGCTTCCTACCTCCTCCCGTGCCTAACCCAGGAAACAGTCCCCTGAGAGGGTATCTGGTTTGTATTTTTTTTTTTTGAGACGGAGTTTCGCTCTTGGTACCCAGGCTGGAGTGCAATGGCGCGATCTCGGCTCACCGCAACCTCCGCCTCCTGGGTTCAGGCAATTCTCCTGCCTCGGCCTCCCGAGTAGCTGGGATTACAGGCATGCGCCACCGTGCCCAGCTAATTTTTTGTATTTTTAGTAGAGACGGGGTTTCA
>CM052655.1:119529148-119559011 GCA_028533165.1 Leontopithecus rosalia
TGCTCCTCCTGGCCCAACCCCTGGCTGCCCCGTCACCCATCTTGCTGTGCTGATGGGACCTTGGCCGTCCCAGGTCACCTTTCTGTGACATCTCCTCACCTGAAGTAGACTCTGTGAACAGATTTTAAAAGCCATTGATTCAACACATTTTTAAAATGAATAAACTGTTTATTTTTTCTGTGTAGCTTTCAGTTTACAGAAACATTGGTGGGAAAGTACAGAGAATTCCCAGACCCCGTCCCCACCGTTTCCCCTCTCATTCACATGCCGTCTCCGTGTGGGGTGCTCTGTTTGTGCCTGTCGATGGAGCGACTGCGATACATGATTAACCAAAGGCCTTGGTTCACATCATTAGGGCTCACTCTCTGTGGCCACATCCTGTGGGTCTTGACAAATGAGTCACGATACGTGTCTGACGTTGCTGAAGTCACTCTTTTTCCTTTTATTATTATGCTTTAAGTTCTGGGGTACATGTGCAGATCATGGAGGTTTATTACATAGGTGTACACGTGCCGTGGTGGTTTGCTGTGTCCGTCACCCCATCACCTGCTTTAGGTATTTCTCCTAGTGCTATCCCTCCCCCAGCCCCCACCTGCTGATAGGCCCTGGTGTGTGATGTTCCTCTGAAGTCACCTTTTTTCAAAGCTTAAAATCTTTGGAGAGTTCTGACCCACATTTGGCCCAGCCTGCTGCCCGATTAAAACAGAAAAAAAAAACAAAAAAACAAGTGAAAATGTAAGGCAAATCTTGCCACTGAAGACGCTCTGTGCCCGGTCGTGGTGCTCCCCAGGGCCTGCCGCCACGTGAGCAGAATTGCCGCAGTGGAGTTGTCTATCCGGGCACACGTGCGAGCCATGGTTTTGGGAAACGCCGCCCCTTCGTATCCCAGCAGCCCACCGTGGGCTGCCCTCCCGGCCACACACCACTTCTCTGGTCTCCTCCAGAACCAGCCGTCTTATTCACTGACCTGGGCACCTGGCTTCTCCCTGAGCACAGGCTCATGCCCTGTCCTCAAGGGGAGCGACTTCAGGACCTGGGCCACCCCTCTTCTCATCTACGCAGTGCCCTAACCCTTTGGGTCCCACAGAGCAGGACCTTGCTCTGTGGACAGCACCAAGCCAAGTCTGTTCCGTGTCTCCACACCTGCCCTTTCTGCTGCATGAGCAGCTGGTGGGTGAGGGGAGTGACAAGAGAAGTGCGTGGCTTCCCTATGCCATGCTCGCTGGCGGTCGGGGAGTCATTGCTCTGGGCCACCCCTGCCCCCTGAGAGCTGTTGCCCTTATCCGCCCTCCTCCTCCTCCTTGCCGGCCTGAGTGAGGTTCCAGTCGGTGACCTAGTGTCTTCTCCTTCCAGCCGACGCCGTCACCTCGATTTCTGCATTGGAAGGGACCTCGAATGTGGGACCCCAGCCCCCTCCAGCTTGAAATCGTAAGTGGCCGGAGTATAAGGAGCACATGCGTGGCCTTGCTGCTGAGGGTGGGGCCGGCCTCCCAGAGCACACTGCCAGGTGGACCTCGTGGAGGGGCTGGCGGGCACTGGCTGGGGGGTCTGTGCACGGGGAAATGGGTACCCATTGAGTCCAGCTGAGTGCAGACCTGGGGGCTCCTGTTCTCTAAGACAGGAGCCCCCAGCCTCCTTGTGTTGTCTCTGTGGCAAAAGAATTCTATAGGCGGCTTCAAATGTCGGACCCCAAAAGAAATTCTTTTTTACTCTTCTAAATGAATGGTCCTTTCATGATTGAGTCTCCCTTTGGCTCTTGTGCTGCAGGGCAGACTAGGATGGAAGTGCCCTGTGAGCTGGGGGCCCTTCAAAGGGCCAAGGAGAAAACGCAGACCGGGGGAGCAGCCTTCCAAATGGGCTTCGAGCTCCAATGACCTTTGCTCACCCCCTCGAAATGTCTGGAAAACATAATGGGCAGATTTTCTGTCTTCAAAGTTTCCGGCTAAACCTCTTCAAGTTCTTATTGTTTGGGACTGAGACACTCAGCCATGGTAATGGGTAGTTTCTTTTGTATTTGCCTTGAAAGGCCAAAATATTTTTATATTGCGACAGACAAAGCCACCTATTTAAAAATGAACTTCGTGTCCGTCGTTTCCCACCAGGAGACTCTGTACCATGTGTGTGTCTCTATGTATTCTGGGGTCTTGAAACAGGCTTCTCATGGGGATGGTCATTCACCACGGCGCAGAGGGGCAGAGTGGGAGGCGCTTGCTCTGCCCGGGGGGTGCTGGGGAACGTGGGCCCTTGTCTCAGATCTGCCCCCAGCATGTCTAGGACGTAAGCCCCAGAAGGGTCTGGGAGTAAACCTACCATTCACTGTGTCTCTGCCTGCATCAGCCATTCGTGTGTGTTCTGGACTGCCCGCTGTGTGTACCTTGGCGGGTGACTCAGAAGAAGCAGGAATGCTCAAGATACTGTGAATGTCGTTGGTGTTGAGAGGTTGTTTCACTGGTATCTATTGCATCGGGTGATAAATGACGGGATGAATGGAGAATGAAGCAAGAGAGAATAAATAAACGAGTACACAGGTAAAGAAAGTAAGCAAGCCGGGAGGAGGGTGCGTGTACATCATCTACTCTGATGCCCAGGCAATCAATATATGAATAGAAAACACCCGTTGAATCACTAAGTGATAGGGAAACACACACAGTGTTACCAGGTCATTAAGGACTAAGGAATATGTGTGATTCAAATGTATGCCTCTGACATTCGACAATTAAAAAGAACCTAAATAAGGCTGGGCTTCATGGCTCACACCTGTAATCCCAGCACTGTGGGAGGCTGAGGCAGGTGGATCACCATAGGTCAGGAGTTTGAGACCAACCTGACCAACGTGGAGAAAACCCGTCTCTACTAGAAATACCAAAATTAGCTGGGCGTGGTGGCACGTGCCTGTAATCTCAGCTACTTGGGAGGCTGAGGCAGGAGAATCACTTGGACCTGGGAGGTGGAGGTTGCAGTGAGCCAAGATCGTGCCACTGCACTCCAGCCTGGGCAACAGAGCAAAACTCTGTCTCAAAAAGAAATAAGTAAGTAAATAAGTAAATACCTAAATAAAAGAAAGAATGGATGCGTGGGAAGTGGAATGCAGAATCAATTTTGAGGCTTATCGAAATGAAAAGATGCGAGTTAGGGGAGAGGTGATCAAAAGGGAGAAGGGAAAGGTTTAAAAAAAAAACTAAAACAACAAATAAAAGATAGAAAAGTGAAAAAATGATGTAGAGGATGGGTAACTATGTAAGGAGAACCACGTCAGGCACTGTGCGCCACACACTAGAACTCACCCAAATCATGTGCTCCTGGCATGGAAAAATAAAGAAACCACAGAGAAAGAGTTCAAAGAACAGCAAAGAAAGAAAGGGGACCCAGTGGGCCAAAGGCGAGAGTGTCTTTTTACCAAAAGTTATCTGAGTCTGGGCACTTGAAGTCTGCACATAAATAAGTAAGTGACAAAAGAAAGAAGGGCCAAAAAGTATATACTGATGTGTGGATGAATGAATGAACGAGGAGCGTGGGGGTGCAGGGCCAGGTGACAGGCGGCATGAGGCGGGGGGGTGCAGGGCCGGGTGACCGGCGGCGTGAGGGGCTTTGAGTCATCCAGTCCTGTGCACTGAGGTCTGTTAGATGAAACGAAAAATAAAATAAAATCTTGGTAAATAAGGAAATAAGGAAAAAATGTAGCAAATGTTAAGTACAGAAATATTATTTAATTTTTTATGAAATATTAATTTATTGATAAAGACGTAAAAGAAGGCAATGGGACAGGTGGTGGCAAAAGATCATCACAAATTAAGGACTATGGCTGGTCCACTTCTAGAAAACCACAGTCTAGCCATTAAATAATAAACATCTAAGTGAACAAGTCAGTATCTAAACAGATAAGGACGAGGTGACTGAGAAGACGTGGCCCCATGGGTCCTCCTGATGGGGGTGCTGGGGTCCCCTCCGGGCACCCCAGCTGCATGAGAGTGGAGGACAGGAGGTGTGGAAAGCTGTGATAGAAGAGAGAAAGGAACTGTAAAAAGAAATAACCACCAAACGGATAAATGGGCAGACCCACGAGGGGAGTTAGGCTAGGACTTGTCGTATTAGGCATTTATTCCTCCGTTAGTGGAATCACAGCCCCTGAGGAATAAATGCCTACTAAAAAGATGGAGCAGGAAGGAAGGATGCTATGAGCGAAGGAAGGAAGGAATACGTGAGACGCGGAGCCGCACGGGCCGGGGATGGGCGCTTGCAGGTTGTATGATACAGCCCTGCCTGGCACTGAGCTCCGAAGACAGTGTAAGGGAGGACGTGTGAGAGGGAGAGAGAAAAGCAGTAAGAAATGGGAAGAAATGTGTGAAAAGGAAGAAAGTAATATATTGAGAAATAAATAGATGCACGCAGTTATGAGACAGAGCCGCACTGGGAACAGGAGTGAAAGGCTGTGTGAGCCACGCGGGCTGCTTAATTCGCGTTAGTGCTGCCGGCATGGCCAACCACCTACCCAACTAAGGAACGGCTCAGAGCGTAAACGTGGAAGGGAGGGCTTCCGCGGGCCACAGCGGGAGGCTCTGTTAGCTGCGGATTGTGGAGTATCCAGTTAGGTGCACCTGCTGTCTAGAAGTGTAAAAATAAGTGTTGACACAGAAAGACTGAATGGATGTGTGGTGAATGCGTGAATGAATGAATGAATGAATGACAGAAAGGATTTGCGTTGAGCAATGAGGAGGGTGTGAGGGTCATTGATCCTGGTGCAGAACTCCAAAAGAATGACAGAAAGAAAGAGCGAGTGGTGGAAAGGAACAATAGCATGGGAAAAATAAAATGGGAAAAAAGGAAGTGAAAAAGATAATCAGTAAGTAGGTCTAGCAAGGTGATGAAAGGGGGCTGGTTTAGCACAAGCCGTTCACATTAATTCAAATCTGCGGCTGTGAAGTTTGTTTTAAAAATTACCACAAGTGAAAGATTGAATGAAAGAATCCATGCAGCTGGGCGCGGTGGCTCACACCTGTCCTCCCAGCACTTTAGGAGGCCGACGCAGGTGGATCACCTGAGGTTAGGAGTTTGAGACCAGCCTGACCAACATGGCGAAACCCCATTTTTACTAAAAATACAAAATTAGCTGGGCATGGTGGCTCAGGCCTGTAATCCCAGCTACTCGGGAGGCTGAGGAAGGAGAGTCATTTGAAGCCGGGAGGGAGAGGTTGTGGTGAGCTGAGACTGCGCCACTGCACTCCAGCCTGGGTGACAAGAGTGAGACTCTGTCTCAAAAAAAAGAATCAATGCATGCGTTCCATAGGAATGGAAGAAAGGAGTGAGGAATGGAAAAACTGAAAGAGCAAGAGAGGGATAGACGTAAGAAAAGCAAGTGAAATAGACCTATGTAAGAAAAGGTACTTCCTGGATAAGTACTGAAATAGAATGAGTCCATTTTATCCATTAAATGTACTGAATAGTAAACATCGAGGTTCATCAGTAAAAACACGAATCCGTGGATAGAGGAGTGTCTGGCTGAATGAATGAGAATGGATGATTTTCACTATCCTTTGCACCCAAGGCCCAAAGGAGTGAAAAGAGAAAGTGAGAGGGGAGGGAATATGGAAATGTATAGATGGATATAAGCAATACAAACGCACTGGATGAATCAATAAAGACATGAACATGTGTGAGAGAGGACCGTGCAAGGGCAGAAAGAGGAGAGAAGGCAGCAAGAATTATGACCAATTCAAAACTGGGTTCCTGAGCTAGTTAAATAAATCCTGCGCCAAATCCCCAGGGAGAAGAATCAACGAACAAAAGACAGCCGTGCAGGAGGCTCTGGGAACCACAGATTATGGTTAATCCAGTTCTGTGCACCTGAGGTCCATAAATAAAAGAATAAATATTGAAATGAAAGAATGACAGAAAGAATGAATGGACACATGAACGACTGAATTAGAAATGGAAATGGCTGGCACAGCCAGGCAGGAGCTGCCCAGGGGAGTTTGCTCATCTCACTCCGGGCACCTGAGGTCCAGAAGCATGAAAAGAGGCAAGAAGAGAAGTGTCAGGGAGTCAGAGATAGAGATAAGGGAAGGCAAAAACGAAACTGAATGAAAGCGAAAGGGAAAATAAAAACCAATAAAAAAGAGAACGAATCCGTGGGTGTATCTGTAAGAGTAGGATCTGTTAGGATTAGTCACAAGGCTGTCAGGAATCCGGAAGATGGATGAGATAATCCAGGCCCAGCTTCCCAGGGGGAGGGAAAATGGAGAAAATATAAAAAGAAGTGAAAAAGGAAAAAGGAAAGGTAATAAACAAACGACCGAAGTGATAAATGGATAGTTAAGGGAGGTTGTCTGAACAGGGATGATAATGAGTTTACATACGTACTCCTTAAATGGATAAATACATTACGCCTTTCAAAGGATAAATGAAAAATAGAGAGACATACCTGGCTCCAAAACAAGACTGTATCTTCTGCCACTGTAATCAGATAGATGCAATTGAGGTTCATAAATGAAAGAATAAATACTCAAACGTAAAAGGTGACTAAACACGGGGAAGAAAGATTGCCAGTAAATACACGGGCCACACGTGTCTGTTTTGCCCATGGGGTTTTAATGAAAACAATTAACGAGTAGAACGAATACCCAAAAGAAGAAAGAGGGACAAATGGTGAGCGGATGACACTGGATGGAGGAGGAGCAGTGCTGCAGGGACCAGGGACCAGGGTGGAGGTGATGACCCTCCTACCCGGTGATCCTCCTGCATTCATTGGGTTCTGTGCACCTGACTTTATAAGAACCAGAGAATGTAAGGAAGAGTGAGAGAAAGAAAGATGCAACTTGGGAGGAAATGAAAAATACATAAATAGAGAATAAAATAGCCGGGCGCGGTGGCTCACGCCTGTCATCCCAGCACTTTGGGAGGCCGAGGCGGGTGGATCACGAGGTCAAGAGATCGAGACCATCCTGGTCAACATGGTGAAGCCCCGTCTCTACTAAAAATACAAAAAATTAGCTGGGCATGGTGGCGCGTGCCTGTAATCCCAGCTACTCGGGAGGCTGAGGCAGGAGAATTGCCTGAACCCAGGAGGCGGAGGTTGCGGTGAGCCGAGATCGCGCCATTGCACTCCAGCCTGGGTAACAGGAGCGAAACTGTCTCAGAAAAGAAAAAAAAAAGAGTAAAATAATGTAACAATCAGTAAATAGGGCGTGTGAATGGAGGCCTTTGGGCCAAGGGTTATGGTGAATTTCAAGCTATGCTCCTGAAGTCCCTAAACAAAGGACTCAGATCTGAATGAATGAATGAATGAATGACCGGAAGAAAGGGTGGTAGGAAGGTAGGAAGAAAGGAAGCGGGGGGAAAGGGAAGGGAGGAAGGAGCCTTCTTTCCAGTTCTGTGTTCTAGACAGTGGAAAGAAGTCCCCAGGGAGGGTGGCTGTTGTCACATGCACTTGCCCTGGCAGGGCGGAGCTGACTCAGGAAGACCCAGGTCTTTGAGTGCTGTTGCTCTGTCTTGGCTGTGTGTGCCATTTCACTGCATCTGTTTCTTGCTCAGTTTCCCCATCTGTAAACTTGGAGTGGCAGCAGCTGCCTACTTGGTTTGATCTTACGTGTCCCTGTTGACGGTGCTCCATCTATGGCCTGGATAGGCGGGAAGGGCTTGGACCCAGGACAGTGCAGAAAATTGCATGAACAAGTGTTGTGAAGCCTGGTGGGTTGCTTGGCCCCTCCCTGGGTGTGGGTCACCTGTGCGGGAGGCTTTGCCTGCCAGGGGGCAACAGAGGGTCAGGGAGCAATAGGCCCTGGGTGGAGCTTGGGCCCCGCCCACTGTGTACCACCCTGGGTATGGCACCTACTCATGCCTAGGGGCTGGTGCAGGGAAAGGCCAGAAGATGGCCAGGAGCACCTGAGAAGGGGGACCCAGGAGTCCTGGGCAAGCCACCAGAAACCTTGTTCTTGCAACCATCTGCAGTGTGCCCAGGCTACCCTCTGGCCTGGTCCTCCATGGGGCAGGGCACCCATCCTTCTCAACTCAGGGTTCCCTGGGCAGCAGGTGCACCTCAGCCCCCTCCTCGGGTTGCAGAAGTGGTTCCGGGACCCTGGCTCCCTTGATGTGCCATCCCCACAGCCTGGTTCAAGGCCTCTGTGTTCTCAGCCATTTCGCGGTGTGCTCTGTAACCTGGTGGCATTGCGTTTCACTGTGTTGAGGTTGTCTCTTCTCTGACTCGCCCTCCGGGGGGCGCTGTGGGGCAGACCTGCAGGGTTGTTTGTGCTGACGGTCCTCCCCCAGGGCCTCCCCGGTTCTGTGGAGTCTCCTTTCTCTGTAGTGGAGGAAATGTGTGTAGTTGTGTGTTGTGTGCCTGTGTTTGTCTATAAAAACAAGGACCAAAGTCTCCCTGGATTTCTCTAAAACACCTGGATTCTTAACAAGTGCCCAGAGCAGGAGGAGCACAGCTTGGATGGACCCAGGACCAGGCAGGGAGCACGTGGGAGGCAGGGGAGCGGGGTGGCCATGTGGTCTGGGGCAGGGGGCGTCACGTTCAGAGTGACTCTGTAGACACCGGGTGGGATGGCGGTTGCAGGTGCAGGCATGGGTGGGGCTGTTGCTCTAGTGCGAGGCTTGAGGCCTGAGCTGACAGCGGCAAAGTAGGGGGTGCGGGAATCAGAGCTATGGGGTTACAGACGGGATGTGAGGCAGGGAGGGAAGCAGGAAGAAGGGGGTGGATCCCACACTTCTAGCTCCCACTGAGTGGATGGCAACAGCATTTAGAAGGCGGAGGACATGGAATTCATGTGTCAGGAGCCACCTTCCGAGCCTCCAGTACCATGTGTCAGGACCACATGAGCTGGGCGTCGTGGGCCTGACATGGTGCTGGGGCCTCAGGGGTCTGCTCTTCTCCTCTTTCAGAATCTGGGGCTCCAGGCTCTGCCTTGGCTGGACTGAGGTCTGGGGGTGCACTTATTATCAGTGGGGACACCTGCTGAAGCTTCTCCCCAGCAAGCCAAGTGTCACTGTTGGATGAGGATGGGGCGGGAGGGGCTCAGGGCAGAAGACCGGGAGGGTGTTTCAGAAGAACACGTACAGCTGTTCAGAAAAGCCAGCCGAGGCCCAGGAAGATGGAAGTGTGCAGAAGGCGGGGAAGGGAGGCCGCCGCAGGCACCAAGAGGAAACGGGAAGGAACAGGTGACTTTGGGTGCTGGGAGAGCCTTCTACCAACGACTAGGGGCTGTCCCAGCGGGTCACCGTGGGTCGAACTGAGCCAGTGGGATAAGCTCTGGGGAGACCCACTCGTGCCCTGGAGGGTGGGTGGGTTTGGGTTTGGTGAATTCTCTGTGTCCTTTTGGAAATGCAGAGGCCATGAGAAGGGACCAGGGTTCTTGTTTTTCCTTTTAATGTATATATATACGTATATATATATACAAACGTATATATATATGGTCAGGAGTTTGAGACCAGCCTGGCCAACGTGATGAAACTCGTGACCAGGGTTCTTAGGGTCTTTGACCCATAAGAGTTTTGCATCTGGAATTCAAAGGTTCTTTAGTTCTGGGATTCTGAGAGTTGGGATAGGGTTCCTAAAGGCACAAGCCAGGGGTAAAATGTCCTTCACGTGCTCCCCACCTGGTCCTTTCTGTACCCGACCCGCAAGGTCTGAGTAGGTCCAAATGCTCCTATCTGATCAGGGTCTGTCTTTATGTGTTTGTTCAACTTTTAAAAATGAGAACAAATTCTGTCTCTTGACTTTGTCGTTTGCATGCAGCCCACACACAAATCCTTTCCTGGTGACACCCGGAGCTACAGCTCTCCTTGGCCTCCCCCTGTTACTCCCAACTCCTTCCTTGGGAAGCTTGGCCTCAGGGCCCCTAGGACAGACCCCTGTGTCTCATTGTATTCCTAATGCAAATGACGTGGATGGCACTTGACCTAGAGCAGTGGGAATCGCATCCACCCCTCAGCATCCTGACATGTCACCCATCTTTTTTTTTGCCTCTTTTACATTCCTTTTTTTTTTTTGAGACGGAGTTTCGCTCTTGTTACCCAGGCTGGAGTGCAATGGCGCGATCTCGGCTCACCGCAACCTCCGCCTCTTGGGTTCAGTCAATTCTCTTGCCTCAGCCTCCTGAGTAGCTGGGACTACAGGCCCGTGCCACCGTGCCCAGCTAAGTTTTGTGTTTTTAGTAGAGACGGGGTTTCACCTTGTTGACCAGGATGGTCTCCATCTCTTGACCTCGTGATCCATCCGCTCGGCCTCCCAAAGTGCTGGGATTACAGGCGTGAGCCACCACATCTGGCTTCTCTTTTGCATTCTTATAGGTGTACTTTTAAAAAAAAATGTCCAGGCACGGTGGCTCAAGCCTCTAATCCCAGCACTTTGGGAGGCTGAGGCGGGTGGATCACAAGGTCAAGAGATCGAGACCATCCTGGTCAACATGGTGAAACCCCGTCTCTACTAAAGATACAAAAAATTAGCTGGGCATGGTGGCGTGTGCCTGTAATCCCAGCTACTCGGGAGGCTGAGGCAGGAGAATTGCCTGAACCCAGGAGGCGGAGGTTGTGGTGAGCCGAGATCACGCCATTGCACTCCAGCCTGGGCAACAAGAGCGAAACTCCGTCTCAAAAAAGAAAAAAAAAGGGTGTGTATTTTTCAATGAGCCTCCCTTCTTTATAAAGACTAACTGCCGTTATGCACCACAGACACGTTTTTTTTTTTTTGCATCCTGCCTCTATGTCATATTCTCTCATCAGCGTTTTTCCTTGTTCTATCACCTTCGCAACCTCGCTGGCTGCGTTGCTTCTTGTTGAGTGGCTACAGCGTCATTCACGGAACTATTTTGTTACTCTTATGTATAAACATCTTTTAAAAATATTATAAATAATGTCACACTAACTGCTTAGAACACCCTTTTTTTCATTCTTAAGAATTATGTTCTTCTACCCAGAAATTATCATTGCTTCATTACAGATCAGTTTCCCCTGCTAGACTGTGAGCCCCCGGCAGGGACAAGGAGCTTATGGAATCAGCCTTTGTATCCCTGATGTCCAACATGTTGCAGACTCTAAATAAATGATGGATGAGTGGACAGAAGAATGGAGGGGTGAGTGAGTGAGTGTTTGGCTGATGGATAAGAGGGCGGAAGGATGGTGAACACGTGGATTGGTGAATGAATGAATGAATGAATTTCCTTTGGTTAAGTTTCTTGAAAGACAGGCTATGGATCTTTGTGTGGATATTGATTAATTTCAGAAGGTTTGCAGCATTTTCCAATGTTCAGCAATGTATGACCATTTAATTAAGATATGGCTAGTTTGTCTCTGTTATAAACTACTTTTGCATTATTTTAACTTGCGTTGCTTTAATTACTAATGACAGGTGAACACTTTCACCTATGTTTATTAACAAATTGTATCTTATATTCTGTGAACTGTTTGTCCAAGTCCCTTGGGTCATGGCTTTCTAAAGAGACTGGTCCTGGGTGTCCTTGGGGTGTAGGGAGCCCTTACTTCACTGGAGGCATTCAAGGAACCAGCCAGGCAGCCCTTGGGGAAGGTAGTTTTTTTTGTTGTTGTTTTTAAGATGGGGTTTCACCATGTTGGTCAGGCTGGTCTTGAACTCCCAACCTTGGGTGATCCACCCACCTTGGTCTCCAAAGTGCTTGGATTGCAGGCATGAGCCACCGCGCCCGGCTGGAAGGTAGTTTTAAGGAGATTCCAGTGGTGTGGGGTTGTCCTCCAGGGTCTTTCAGGTCTGTTTGATTTTAGGATTTGCTTATCCCTGGGAAGTGGGTGACGGGACGAGGACACCTTCCATTGGCAGGTGGAGCCACCGCAGGCTGACCCTCTGGTATGCTTGTGCACTCTGATCTTGCCCTTCATAACACCTCTTTGAACCTTCGAGGTCCAGACAGCCACCTCCTAGCACCCGGCACCATCAGTTAGTGGCCCTTCCACTAGCCCAGTCACTAATTCCTGTTAAACCCCTAGGAAGCCAGACCCTGCAGCCTCCATTTTCCCATCTCTTAGGAGAAAACTGGGTTCCCAGCACCCTGTGATGTATCAACAAATGTCCTCAGCCCTGGCCTGCATGTGTGGCCTCCATGGCGGTCTTTGGGGTTTAATTGACGAATGGAACATTTTGTATCAGGACTGATGGGAGAATCCCCTTTCATTTTTCTTCAACTGGGGCAATTACATTCCAAGGAGCAGAATAAAGGGCGTGTTCTGCCCAAAGTTATCAGGGCAAAAGTTATCAGGCCCAAAGTTATGAAGGTCAGTTACAGCCATGTGGGGAAGGCACATCAGCCAAGGAGAACTCGGCCTTCTCTCCAGAGCATCCTCCACTCTCAGCAGAGCTGCTTCGGCCCACCGATCACTCTCCTATAGCACTGAGCACTGCTTGCCTTTGTCTGAACCCCTCACCCGCATGTTTAGCTTGATATCCAAGCTTGGGAGGCCAACGATGACTCAGCATGAATTGCTCCATCTGTCCATCCATGCATTCGGCCTATGTATCTTGACCTGGTGCTTTTGGCCTTTTCTTCTCCTGAAAGCAAATCCTTTCATTTTGGATGGGCTGTGCAGTGCCATGGGCTGTGGTTATGAAGCAAACACCCTTTCTTTTAGCTGCCTCCTCCGGGGTCACTGCTGAGCACATCCCAGCTGGATTTCATCCGACACTGTCACCCACGGCTTCTTCCCCATGATGCTTCCCATGCATCACACACCGTGACTGTGACCCAAGGTTTGGGGTCCCGGGGTGGTCCGGGGTCAAGCCCTCCCCCCCATTAGTGGAGAGGTCCTTCCCTGGCCTCCCCCTGCCTCCCCCGGCCTCCCCCTGCCTACCCCGGCCTCACCCTGCCTCGCACATGGTCCTTGCTATCAGCTTTTGTGTTCAGCCTTTCAGCTTCCTCCACTGGACTGCGGTGATGTAAGTCATTCATTCATTCCTTCACTCCTTCATTCACTTACAGCCAACAAACATCTTTTTTTTAATTAGCCAGTGCTATACTGGCGCTGGCTCACAAGGACCCACTGCCACACTGTCTTTTAAAGGAAAGCAGTGAACATCGGCTGGGCATGGTGGCTCATGCCTGTAATCCCAGAACTTTGGGAGGCTGAGGCAGGTGGATCATGGGGTCAGGAGTTCAATACTGGCCTGGCCAAGATGGTGAAACCCCATCTCTACTAAAACTACAAAACAATTAGCCAGGCATGGTGGCAGGGGCCTGTAATCCCAGCTACTCAGGAGGCTGAGGCAGGACAATCTCTTGAAACCAGGCGGCAGAGATTGCAGTGAGCTGAGATGGCACCACTGCACTCCAGCCAGGGCAACAGAGTTAGATTCCATGTCAAAAAAAAAAAAAAAGAAAGAAAACAATGAACATGTTGGTAAGGGGCTATGCTTGTGTTAGTGACAAGCAGAGGTCCCGGAATCAGCTCAGACTTGTAGGTTCCAGTTCTGTTGCAGGTTTGATTGCCCCTCTGACTTTTTCCCTATACAGCTGAAATCAGCCAGCTGTGTTCCCTAGGTGCTCAGAAATCACAGCCCACATCCTCAAGAGGCCAAAATGAGAGCTGGGGGTTGAGAAGAGTGGTTGCTTCTGGCCGTGAGCAGGCTTTCAAGTCATTAGGGCACTCCGGCCTTTCCTGGAGGGATGTTGGAGCCGTTTCTGCCCCTTTCAAGAGTAGTTAATGCCCAGCTCTATTTAGAGAAAATTGGGGGAGATGCTTGCTCATGTGGGTGAGAAGAATCACCTCCCATGTGGGGGTCTGCATAGAACACTCCATTGGCAGACCTGGGTGTCCAAGGCATGTGGCATTTTACAGACTCTGGGTGCAGCCCCAAGCTGTCCTGTGGGTCCCAGACGAGGTGAGAACTCCCAGAGTGCCTGCTGCATGGGTGGGGGTTGAGGCATAGTCTTGGGAGTTCTACCTGGAGTTCTGAATGTTATTCATTGCCTTGGAGAGGAAGGACAGGAGGCAAAGCCAAGCCCCTGGGACTGGACAAACTTGCATGGTTGAAACTCACTGTGAAAGCTGGGGCTGAGTCTGCCTTCCAGGGAAGGCTGCGGCACCCACCTCGATGGGCTCTTGTGAGGAGCCATGTAACCGTGATTTTTAACTGTGATTCTGGAAGCGCGGTGTGCGTGTCCCCGGGGGTGTGCCACGGGAGTGAGGGTCAAAGGCCAGGGCGACGGCCTCACTCAGACAGCCAAGTGGGAAAGCGCTTATCTCTAAACATGGAGGGGTGTGTGGTGGGACAGGAGGAGTTGTGGCTGGAAGTTTTGGGCTAGGGGTTTGGAAGACTCTTTGGGCAATGCCCTGGACGTGTTCACGCTCGCCTGAGAGGCTGGACACGCCTGGCTGTGCGTTTTGAATGCTGTGTGCTTCCTGCCTTTGCCTGGCCTGTAGGCAGCACCTACGTGTGACCGTCTTCAAAAGGCCCCTCTGGATGGCGTCCTTTTCCCCAAACTATTAGACACCAGCCATCAAAGACACCGCATTGTTCCCTCCTCTAACTGACACCATTTGGGCTCAGATGCCAGCAGGCTGGGTACCCAACACAGAGCCTGGTGAGTGGTAGGCTGGTGCCTTCCTTCTCTGTCAAACGGACGGAGAGCTAATGAAATTGTAACCAGTGACAAGCCTTGATGTTTGTGACCTTTACTAAGAGTTTATTATTTCGCTTTTCATTAACCTGTTAACCATTGCCATGTTGTACCTTATGGACGTATGTATGCCACGTCTGAAAAGCAGGAGCCTTGCTTCGCCGTCATGTGATGGAACTCTAGCTATCTGATGAGAAGCTGTGCTGTGCGTTAGGAAGAGCCTGGGCTCCAGGATCTGGCAGACCCGGAGCCGCCTAACTCACCCTTTGCCTCTCTGACCCTTGATCTCCTTTTCTCTAAGCCGTGGGTCACCAGAAAGCCCACCTCACAGGGCTGTTGTGAGGGCTGAGGGTGGGTGCGCTGTCACAGTGCTGTGCAGATGCTGGCTTTCCCTGGGAATGGGCACATGTGGGGGTTTGTCTTGAAAGCGTGAGTGATGGCTTTGCTAGTCCTAAGTGGATAAAAAGTCAGCCCGACCTTCTGCTGGGATTGCGCCTCCCGCAGTTGATGGCATGTGCAAGCCACTGGTGGAGCCGCCTGCAGGTGCTTAGCCCTGTGGGCCCAGGGTAAATATTTGTTTCATTCCCACCCCCATTCCACCGGGGGCTGCTGCTTCCCCGCAGCAGGTTGTAGCTGGCAGGGCCGTGGTGTTTTGGGGTTTGCTGTACCTGTCGGTGCCATGAGGGGACAGTCTGTCTGCTTGGAGGGGCTTCTGCAAACATTTGTGTATGCCCCTGGGTTGCTAGGGAGGAGGATTGGGGTGACCTAGAGAGGATGCAGAGGGGCTTCTGGGTGGCGTGCTTGGGGTACTCACCTCCTTCACCCTGTGCTCCACATTTCCTCTTGGCCCTTTTCTTGCCCTGGTACAAGGTGCAGAAGGTGGGTTTTGCCACTTTTCGTCGGCCTGGCACCGAGCTCGGGGGTCTTAGACACTTTCCCTTCTCTAACTGGAGTGCGGGCCGATTTCTTAGACGGGACTGCTGAGAATTGGGACAGCTGGTGTCGGAGCCAGGACTGCCCAGCCTTGCATGAACAGCCTGTGCTTTTTTGAGTCCGCTAAATAAGGCCCCCTGCCTGGTCCGGCTCACCCCTGCCAGCCCCCAGCAAGTGCAGCCTGGTGCAGCCCCACCCCCGCCAAGTACCCAGGAGTGCTCTGATAGAGGAGTACAGGGAGGAGGAAGGAGACTGTGCCCTCCGGGGCACTCAGCCGCATCAGAGAAGGTGCCACAGCACTGGTGGGGGTCTCCAGACACCCCAGGCACAGGCCACCTCAGATCCGGGGTCTCTTCACCAGACCTCTGTGTTCCTTTCCAGCTCTCGTCTCTGGCATGTAGGGGAGCAGTATTCAGCTCTCATGTCCCCACATGCCAGCTGGTGGGGGCTTGAGCTGAGTGTTCTTCTGCTCCCCCGCCGGCCCCCACCCCATGCCAGCCTCCCTTGCCCCACCCCTTTGTCTCCAGCTTCACAGCCTCAGTGGGCAGGCCGTTGGCCCGGTTGCTGCCTCGGGTCTCATCCGCCGCCTCTTCTTTTGCCGCCTGAGCTTCACCGTGAGGTCTGGCTGCCACACCTTGGCCCCTATCGTGCCTGCCCCCAGGAGCACCCACACGGGTCCCCTGACTCTCCCCTCACCTGGGCTCTGCTGAGGGGCCCTTGCAGCGTGGCCCCTGGTGTCTGCCCCATGCCCATCCCCTGTTCTTGGGAACTTGGAGGCAGCGGGGGCCGCTCCTCAGTGCTCTCACAGGGCTTCACAGCAGGGAGCTCCTCCTGGGAGATTCTGAATCTGCGTTTAGGTGTCTGTTCCTGGGTGGGCCTTGGGGTCCCCTCAGGCTGGGCCTGTGTGTGACCTGGGGGTGGGGCTCTATGGGGTGCCTAGCATCCCCTGGAGGTGGGCGGACCTGGCCCTGGTCTCCTGGGGGTAGGTGGGGACACAGGCTCAGGGAGGTCCCCACAAAGCCTTGAGCCCCGCTCTGAGCCCCGTACGCACCCTGCCTCTGCCTCTCGCACCAGTAGGTGCCTAATAGATGCTCGCCCCCTGCAGAGGGGAGGGTTTAAATGGCTGTGTGAAGAACTGAATGGGCCATTTGCCTAGTGTAGGCGCATTTGTTTAAGAGGAAAGGGCGTGTTTCTTGGCAGACCCTCGGAGGAAGCTCTGAACTGGGGAAGGTCTCTGCCTGCCAGTTGGGGGCCAGGCAGTCACGGGTGAGTTTCCCCCAGTGGAACACCATATTTTGGAAACATTTATATCTAGGATAAATCTTCATCTGGACCAAAGTGCCTCTGTTGCTGCTGCGGTGCCTGTGATTTTGCGAAGGCGTAATACCTTTGGCAATTTCTAAGGGGAGGGATGTCCCTGAGCCCTCAGAAGCCCCTGCCTTGGGAGGAGGCTGTTTCCCCTGGGAAGTCCTTGTTCCCACCATTGGTGACAATTAGCAATGACCTGTGAGGCACCTGTCACGTTTGGGATGCAGCCTTAGACATCCAGAAAACTGGGGTTGGAGGGGTGGGGGCATCAGACCCCAGACCTGGATTCCTTTTATCTGTCTCACCCCCGAAGAAGGGTGCATGGGTACCAGGCAGGTTACTTGAACCGCCCTCGATCTTCCCACCTGTTAGAAACGAGGGTAATTCATGACAGCGTCTGCTTGAGGGATGACCATGAGCCGCGAGAATCCTCGCTGCACACCATAGGCCGACTCCTGAGACTCACGGTCTGGGTTCAAGGCCCCCCCAACCCCTCTGACTATGTGGCCTGGGAAAGTTTGCTGATTGTAACCTGGAAAGCGTCACACCTGCCTGGTATGGTTACTGTGGGGTTCAATGAGATTGTTTGTGTGAAATAAATGCTTTGTGACCTGGCACACAGACGCTCTCACATCGGCTCTCCTGGTGGGCCCAGCTGGAGACCTGGGCCGCTGCGTGCTGGCTGCAGAGGTCCTGTGCCCCCTGGAACTATCTGTGCTGGCCCCAGGGACTCGTGGGCAGAGTGGAGGGCAAGGGGGGAAGCACCAGCCCGCTCTGGGGAGACAGTGGCAGAGGGAGGGGTTTGCTTTTAAATACAGAGACTCAGCAGGTTTGGATGGGAGAGGTTCAGAAGGGAAAGTTTAAGCTCTCTGGAGGAGGAAGAGGCTGAGTTCTAAGAAAAACAGCAAAGCCGGATAGGCTGGGCCGAAGGGCTGGGGATAGCGTTTAGAAAGGCCTAGAGTCCTGGGCTCTGGTGAGAAGGTGAGAAGAACCGGAGGTTGCAGCTGTGGGAGGGTGTCAGGACTAGAGTGATGCTTCCAGAAGTTTCTGCAGGTGGGCAGAGTCCAAGGTAGGGTAGAGGACACCAGAAGTTGAGGGGCCAGTAGGTAGATGGGCGGAGCTGGTGGCCGGGTGCTCCCCTCACTCCCCACGCTGCTGGAAGCCCCTGAGCACGGACTCGCCCTCCTCTCCCTCCTCCTGGGGCCTGCCTGTCTGTGAACTCATGTCGGCCAGCGAGGCCGGGGGCAGGTGGCCTTCATCTGCAACTGTGTCTCTCTCAGCCTCCACAGCCACGGGGACGCCCTGCACCTATTCCCACGGGACAGGCTGGACCCAGAGACTCTGGACCCGGGGCACCCCCTTGAGTAGAGACCCGCCCTCTGACTGATGGACGCCGCTGACCTGGGGTCAGAGCCGTGGGCTGGACCCCTGCCCACCCCGCAGGAACCCTGAGGCCTAGGGGAGCTGCCGAGCCTTCGGTGTCTGCATGCGGGGAGTGGTGGGCTGGTTCACCTACCTCACAGGGCTGTTGTGAGGGCACTGTGATGCGGCAAAGCACAGGGCTTGGCACACCCCACTGTGCTCTCAATAAATGTGTTTCCTGTCTTAACAAACAGTGATGGATGTGCTACTAATATAAGGAGAGTGAGTGTTGGGTGTTCTGTCTTGCGGGCAGTGTGATGGGGGAGGGCGGGGAGTCGGCTGGAACCCCACGCAGCTGCCAGCGCCCCGCCCTGCCCACTGGGCTCTCAAGGGGAGGCTGCCTTTCAGAGGGCCGGAGGTTGACTTGTACTTGGATGAACTAACAGCTCTCTGGTCCCCTCCTTCTGTGGATCGTGGGACGCCAGGCTTCTTTCCAGAGGGATGGTACAGGAGGAGGTGGGGCAAGTCTGGCTTTGGTGGTGGAGAGGGGTTCTGAGCTCAGCTCACTGCCCTAGTTCCTGGAGCCCCAGAGAGGAGGCTCCCTTGGGGCTGTGAGTCTTCCTCCTCCTCCTCTTCCCACATTCCCCAGGGCCGGGCTGAGTGGTCATCATGCTTGAACTGATGGCGGGTGATGGCCGAGATGGCCCAGTCAGGCTGGGGTCAAAGTCATTCCTCAAAATGGCTCCTGAGCAGGGCTGCAAAGGTGGAGCCTCAGACCCATCCCTGGCCGTGGCAGGAGTGCTGGCCAAGCTGGAAGGTGAGTCTTGCACCCCCAGAGCAGCTGGGCTGAGCAGGGGCACTGAGGGGCAAGGGGCCGAAGGGCACTAGGCCCAAGTCAAGATGGATCCTGAGTCCGCACACCTGGCTTCACTGGAGCAGATAAGAACATGCTCCCCGTGAGGAAGGAGAGACTGACTGCTTTTGCTGCTACAGCCACCACGGCCACCACAGCTGCCACAGCCACCATGGCTGCCACAGCCACCACGGCCATCACAGCTACCACAGCCACCACGGCCACCACAGCTGCCATGGCCGCCACAGCCACCACAGCTGCCACAGCCACCATGGCCGCCACGGCCACCACAGCTGCCACAGCCACCATGGCCACCACAGCTGCCACAGCCACCATGGCCGCCACGGCCACCATAGCTGCCACAGCCACCATGGCCACCACAGCTGCCACAGCCACCATGGCCACCACGGTTGCCACAGCCACCATGGCCACGACAGCTACGACAGTCACCACGGCCACCGTCACTACCACCACCTTCTCGGCCATGGACACCACTGCCACCTCCTCCCTCTTCTCCTCCTTCTCATCCTCTTTCTCTTCCTCCTTTCCTACCTCTTTTCCTTCCTTCTCCTTCTCCCTCCTTCTCTTTCTCCTCTTCCTCCCACCTTCTCTTTTTCCTCCTTCCTCCCTCTTCTTCCTTCTCCTCTTCCTCCCTCTCCTTTTTTCTCCTTCCCCCTCCTCTTCCTCTTTCTCCCTCTTCCCCTTCCTTTCCTGCCTTCTTTTCTTTCTCCTCCTTCCTTTTTCCTTTCCTTCTCCATTCTCCTCCTCTGTCTCCCTCTTCTTCTTTTTCTCCTCCTTCCTTCCCTTCATTCTTTACTCCCTCCTCCCCCGTCCTCTCTCTTTATCTTCTCCTTCTTCCGCCTCCTCTCCTTCACAGGGAGGTGCCTCAAGAGAACCGCAGGCAAGTCCAGCTACCTGTAAGTGCACAGGACTGAGCACGGCCCCTTTGCCGAGAGAAGGAACTGCCTTGGTGATCGTGGCCATCACTTGGCAAAGGAGACCTGACCCAGCTTCTGAGGGACATGGTGACATGGACGGTGCTGAGTGATGAATCAGGCAGCAGTGAGAGGAGGGGATGAGTTTCAGAGTGCATCCTCCTAGATGAGTCAGCCAAGAGCAGGCTGAAAGTCCAGGAGAGTCCTGTGTGGTGAGCAGAGTGTCAGCCTCCAATGAACCTCAGATGTCCAGAGGGAGACACCCACTGATACTCCAGAGCTGAGATCCCAGCTCCAGCCTCTGTTGTTCCTTGGACATTCAGAATGAGCCACCCCACTTTTGATGTCCCAGATTTGAGACTCAGTTCCAGCCTCCAATGAAGCTCAGACGTCCAGAAAGAAGGACCTCTTGACGTTCTAGAGCCAGGACTCCAGATCCAGTGTCCAGTGATGCTTCAGATGTCCAGAAAGAGGGACTCCCTTGATGTTTTCGAGCCAGGACTCCAGCTCCAGCCTCAGATAAAGCTCAGATGTTCAGAATGACAAACCTCCTTCATGTTCTTGAGCCAAGACTCAGCTGTGGCACTTAATGAAGCTCAGGTGTCCAGAAAGAGGTGCCTCTTTGATGTTCTAAAGCCAGGATTTCAACTCTGTCATTTGATGAAGATCAAGTATACAGGAGGAGGGACCTCCTTGATGTTCGAAATCCAGGACTTCAGCTCGAGCTTTCGACGAAGTGCAGATGTCCAGAAAGAGGGACTGCTTTGATCTTCTAGGGCTGAGACCCAGCTCCAACATCTGACAAAGCCCGGATTTCCAGAAAGAAGGTCCTCCTTGTTGTTCCAGAGCTGAGGGGCCTCCTTGATGTTGTAAAGCCAGGACTTTAGCTCGAGCTTCATTGAGAGCTTCATAGATGTCCAGAAAGAGGGACCTCCTTGATGTTCTAGGGCTGGGACCCAGCTCCAACCTCTGACAAAGCTCAGCTGTCCGAAAAGAAGAATTTCCTTGATGTTCTGGAGCCTGGACTCTAGCCCCAGCCTCTAGTGAAGCTCAGATGTCCAGAAAGAAGGACTTTCTTGACATTCCAGAGCCAGAACTCCAGCTCCGGCCTCTGACGAAGCTCCGATGTTCAGAAAGGGGGGACTTCCTTCATGTTCCAGCTCCCACCCCTCACAAAGCCCAGATGTCCAGAAAGAGGGGCCTCCTTGATGTTCTGGAGCTGGAACTCAGATTCAGCCTCTGAGAAAGCTCAGGTGTCCAGAACTGGTGGAAAGCCTCAAAGTTGTGGGCTTCCCAGGGCAGGGATAGGTGTGGCCAAGGTTTGACTTGAGACTGCAGAGGGTAGAGAACACTCTGATGTGCAAGGGTGGCCTGCAGCATTTCTCGATAGTGACACTAGCATAAAAGTGGGTCCCAGTTGCAGAAGGAGAGATGTGCAGAGGGGACTCCTTGTAGGAGGAAGAGTATTAGGAAGAACGTGGCAGCAGAAATCACGGATTGCAGATGGGGCACCTTCGATGAAGCCTGCCTGACAGCATTAACACTGCAGCAAAGTGCCATTGTGTGCATTTTAGTTTTGCTGGACTCAGGGCTGGCCACACACCCGCCTTGACCCACAGGGCTGCCAAATTGGCCGGACCCTGGAATGTAACCCAAGCCAGTTTCTGCGGCTTAGCTCCTCTCCCAGTGGAAGGTGCTAAACCCCTACTCGCCAGCCCAGTGTGAAGCTACAGCCTCGGTGCGAGTCAGATCCGGTCGCCTCCTAGCAACGGAAGTTCGTCTAGGTTCGCACTGGGACAGGGCCAGGCTATCACAGTGGGTGTGAAGACAGCCTGAACGGCAAAGGAGGCCCACAAATGGGTGGGGACCCAGATGCTGATGTCCCAGAGGAAGCGGCGTTTGGGACCTGCCGGGACCACCTTGACTCTGCCACTTGTCCTCCAGGAGCTCTATCGACACCAGACTGTCCGTTAGGCTGGAGATGGACGGCGAGTAGAGAAATAGGCCAGGAATAGTGACTCACTCGGAAACCGTAAGAGCATCACAGGTAGACAGAGTCCGAGTGATGAGAAATGTAGACTTGGGGAGGAGAGAGTGCTGAGTGCTATTCTGGGTGCGTGAACTCTGGAATATCCAGGTTGGGCGAGAATGTGAGCTCATCGGGGTTGCCATTCAGACACAACTCCGAGAATGGAACGCGGAAAGTGACTGACTTCATTCAGCTGGAGTTGGGAGGCAAAGGGAGCAGCTAGCAAGAGATCTTGAAAACACACCCTAATGATGCCACGTCATTCTGGTGGTATTTCCTAGAAACTCGTTAGAACTTGGAACAATGCAAGCAAGAACTTCTTTTATGAGTAACTGGAACTCGACATTTGGGATTGAATGAAGGAGAAATGTCATCTTAGAGGACTGTCCTGCCCCTCATTTGGCCAAGTTATTTTAGTTAATTTCCAAGAACTAGCGATTGTTAGAATCACTCATTGCTGATTTCCTAGAAGTCCCCACAACAGATTCTGAAGCCAGATGCAAAATGGGTGAGGCCAGCTTGTGAGGCTTGTGAAACCTACTCTATAAAGTTATTGGCCTCAGAGAGCGAGACTCAGAAGTAGAGCTGTGTTAGGGAAAGTGAGGACAGAGCAGAAGGTCTAGGTGGTCGGGAGAAGGCCAGCCTTAAGATGGCTGTGGGCCCTCCCTGGCTGGCAGCCACAGCGTGTCTGAGACTGGCCCCTCAGAGCCTGTCCTCCATCACCCCCTTTGTCCTGCTCCTGCCCATCAGAGGGATGTTCTCTGGGCATCTGTGTTGCTCACCTGGCCTCCTTGGGCCACGGACACAGAACCAGGCCGTGGGCTCCGGGTGACTGTCCCTGAGGTATGGTGAGCTTCCTGAGTGGTGGCCACTTGGTAAAGTGGATCCGTGGCAGGGAAGTGGACAATTACTGGAGGAGGGGACAATCAAAGACTTTTTTCCTTCCCAGGAGGGCCTGACGGGGCCCCCAATTTCCCTGACACTCCCAGCTCAGCTTGTAGAGGAATCAGGGAGTGGAGATGCCTTGGGCTGCAATTTTCTTTCAGATGACTGTAATTTTCCCCTCTTATCTTCACCGGTGGCTGCTGTGGGACAGGGGCAGGCGGGCAGCCTGAAAGCTTTTCCTCAAGCCCCCCTTGAGTGCAGGGCTGTTCCCACATGCCCACCAGCCAGCAGGAGGCTGTGCTTCTAATCTTGACCCCTACTTCTCAGAAGACACTGGACTCCACTCCTGCCTCCACACCCAGCCATGCCGTGCAGCATTTTGTGTGACTGAGTGAAATCCAACCTGGCCCTGAGGCCCTCCAGCGAAGCCAGTCCGAATTGCACCCGATGCCCTCTGCAGAGGCTGGGCTCGTGAATGGCCTGGGTGGGTGGAGGTGGGTTGAGAGGACAGGGTGGGCAAGGCAGGGGAGGGCAGGATGGTGAGCAGCTGGACCAGAGCATCCTGCCAAATTCAATCCAGATGTTACTGGATTAAGCAGCAAGTGAGGGGGAGCCCTGCCCCAACCCCATGGAGACATGGATGAGGCCGAGGAGACAGCTGTGGCAGAGCGAGCACCTCGGACCCCAAATTGCCTTGGGAGGGTGGGTTTTTGGTGTCAGCTTAGTTTAGCTCAGCGGGCTTTTATAGCGCACCCACTGTGTGCTGGCTCACTGGGGCGATGGTGCCGTGGGGTAGATGAGCAGCAGGGCAGATGCACAGGGTTGGGTGCAGATAGCACTCCATGGGGGGCATGGTGGGCTGAAGGCTGGGCTTGCAGGGTGTGGGCTGGGGTGGGAGCTGGCAGGGTGTTTTGGAGCATTACCTCTATACCTGCACTTTACAAAGCACTTTATCTGTTTGCCTGGTGTTGGCTGACGATGGAAGGAGTGAGTGGAGATGCCTGTCTGTGGCCTGGATGCTGGTTGGTACCCCCATGTCAGAGGCACAGACCCTGGGCTCAGGGCAGGCAGAGGCTGGTCTAGGGGTTCCCCAGTGTCTATAGGAGGACTGGGTGTCCCTTCCTGGGACCGAGAGGGGCTCTTACTGAGATGCTGTAGCTGGTGGCCTTTGTCTCCCAGAATCACAGGGCCATATGCTAGGAGGAAAGATCCCGTAAACTCCAGACCTGACCTCCTGGGACCTGGGGTTTGTTACCCAGGTGGGGACTGGCCTCTCCTGCCCTCCACTTAGAACCGGCTGTGACCCTCTAAGGGGCCAGGCCTTAGCCAGAAGCCACCACGAAGCCTGGTGCTCCCGTAAAAGTGCTGCCTCTGGAGGGTTTCTGCAGCTTGGGGCTCCTGGCAGAGGAGCTGGTGTCCCCCATTCACCCTGCTCTTGCACAGTCCTCAGTACTAGGTGGGCACCCTCTCATGAGGGGTGGATGGGCTCCTATGCCATTAGCCCTGGGTTAGGCTCAGATGTCTCTGCTGGGCTCCTGTCCTGGGAGGGCTCGGAGCACAGGGACCCTGGCCTGGGGGGAGGTAGCTGTGTGCCTCTGTGAGCCTGTGTGTGCCTCCGTGAGCCTGAGTGCCCTTGTGAGCCTGTGAGTGTGTGAGCATGCCTGGTGTGCATGTGTGTGGGCACATGTGCTTGTGAGTGCATGTGTGTGGGCACATGTGCTTGTGAGTGCATGTGTGTGCAAATCTGTGCTTGCACGCGTGTGTGTGCGCGTGCGTGGGAGACAGATGGTGGAGAGCGGCTGGGAGTGAGCCACAGAGTGGATCTGTCCCCAAGCCTGGAACACCCTGGGTGCCGATGCCATATCCACATCCCGCCCCCAGACCTGCTTCATGGAGTCACCCATGCCCATACGCCCTGTGGCTTTGCCCACCAGCCCGTCTGTGTATCCTGGTCTGCCTCAGTGGATGCAAGAGTGAGAGTCTTGGCCCTCAAACCCCTGTTTTTTCCATGTCCCTCACTGCCTCTTCTTGGCAAAGCAGCTGGCTAAGGCCAAGGGTAGGGGTGCTGTGCTCTTGTGAGCTGCAGACAGCATCCTCTCACCAGCTCTCCCTCCTGTGTCCGGGAGTGGACCCCCCCCACTGTCCATCCCTTAACCCCTATTCCCTTGTCTGCGGTTCTGACCATCCTCCCACCCACAACCCCCAGTCTCCACCTTCCAAGACAAGCTTCCAAGACAATGGGTTGAGCAAGGGGCAGGCTGGGCAGGGTCCTCTGCCCGGCCCCCCGGCTCCCCTAGTTTCCCCAGCTCACCCAGCTGCTGCCTGGGGCATATGCTGCTCTGTGGCACTGGCTGGGGAACCTCAGAACCAGATGGGATCTCCCCGGCCCTGGCTGCTGCATCACACTCTGGACAGGGCTTTGGGCCCAGACGATGCCTGTGCCCGCCATGCACTCTGGCCAGATGCTGCACAGTCCACCTGGATGACGCCTGTGCCCACTATGCACTCTGGCGAGATGCTGCACCCTCCACCTGGACGATGCCTGTGCCCGCCATGCACTCTGGCCAGATGCTGCACCCTCCACCTGGACGATGCCTGTGCCCGCCATGCACTCTGGCCAGATGCTGCACTGTCCACCCGGACGGCACCTGTGCCTGCCATGCACTCTGGCCAGATGCTGCACCCTCCACCCGGCCTCCAGGTGAGTTCCTTCCATGCTCATGGAGCCCCACCTTCAGCATCCCGGGGATGCATCGACTGGAGGTTCCGAATCCAGAGGGGAAATGTTTGCCTTTGCATCGCACATGTATGCACTGATTAGAATTGAAGGGTGCCACAAATGACCTCGGGCTTTCTCTGAAAAAGCCTGTTTTGCCCCATTGGTTTGCCAGTGAGGTTCAGCATGGACAGATCAACATGAGCTGAGTCTGTACCTGAGGTTTTGATGGATACTATGCAGGTAGCATTTGTCATGTGTATATGCTATGATGTGCCAGAGGCCACCTCATGGCAACTTTTTAAACTTCCTATTAAGTTTTATGGCCCATTTAAAAATGGGTTGTGGGACGGGGAGAGAGTGGCTTTCGGAAATTCCTTGATAGGGTCTGCAAGCAAAAACGTCTGCCACCCTGTTTCCAGGGCACGGCCCGCTCCTCGCTAGCAGGCTGCCGGGCCCAGTGGTTGTTCTCTGAGCATCACAGATGGTCAGGTTTCTGTTCATGCAAGCGCACGGGCTGCGTGGCGGGGTTGTGGAGCCAAGTGCTGCGTGGACTGTAAAGGCTCCTGCTTCATGTCCCACCTTGAACCTCAGAGGTTTCCAGGCCCAGCTTTTGACCCCTGGCTTCCTCCTCTCCTTCTCGTCTTTGGGGGGCCCATCTCACACATGTCTGTGACCATGGACTCCATCATGGCTCCCTTTTCCTCCATCTGGCCTCTGTCATCCTGGGCTCAGCATCTCATCTCTGGCCATCCCAGCCTCTATCACCTGCCTCACCTCCATCATCCTCGCTTCGGCGCTCATTCTGGCCTCCAGGGCTTTGTACATGGTAGGCTTTCATTCCTTCATTTGCACATTCGGTGAACGTCTACTGTGTGCCAGGCCCTGTGCCAGGCATCGTGTAGATGGACGTTGCCCTTGCGAGTACACACCTTGGGGAGACGCACGCCAGCTGGTGGAAGGCAGGAGAGCCCTGGCCAGGGCTGTCGGGGAGGTGGTATGGGTGTGGGTGCAGAGGAGGGTCAGCTGGTCTCCAGAGGGGTGGGGTCAGGTGGGCTGGTGGGAGGGGGTGGAGGTGGGGGCTCAGCTGAGGCCCTGCCGAGTGGATCCTGGAGGGAGAGGTTGCATGTCTTCTCTGTATTCCCCATGGGTCACCACATCTCGGTAATGGCTTCAGGAGTTCAGGGGACTGTAGATTGCTCCCAAGGTCCTCACTCCCAAGATTCCTGTGTGCCAGGAGCCTTGCCACCAGACTGCCCTGAGTCTGAGGGTCAGCATCATGCTGCCCACGTTGGTGGGTGTCATTGGATTGTTAACTGTGCATTTTCACTCTAAATTGTTGGTGATTGAGGATGGGAATTATGTTGTCTGTTGCTTTTAATGTTTTCTTTTTTTTGTGAAGTTTTGGTTGTGGAATGCGGATTTTGGAAGTGTTTAAATGTTGGAAAGCGAGTCTGGGGCCCTCTGGTGTGTAGGAAGACCCTGTGATGCCCCAGGGGTAGGGATGTGGACTGCCAGGAAGAAACAATGGGCACGGAGGTCCTCAGGGGCACCCCCATTTAGGGACTGGAGCACACTCAGTATTTGGGGACCTCGGTGGTCTTCAGAGATGTCCCTTGTTTGCTAAGGAAATGCTGCTTTTGCTGGATGAACTTCTGAAAATGTTTAAGATTGTTTAGCTGCATGTTTTATTTCATTCAGAATTAGAATTAGTGGCATGTAGATATGCTTTGGGTCTAGGGAGATGAGGCAGGTGCCCAGGGGCTCCACCGTCAGCTCAGGACACCCATAATACCCCTGGCAGGGGTCCGCCTCATTAGATGTTCACAAGGCTGAAAAGTGTCCCAGCCCCAAGTGTCACATGGAGCCTCTCACACAGGTGTCGCCAGGAGCACCTCCTCCCCCATCACTCTGATCCTGCCCCACACAGACATGTCACACCAGGCTCCTCCCTGACTCCTGTCACGTGAGACCCTCCCCTGCGTGTCACTTCCAGTCCTGACTACTCAGGGGTCACTTGGAGCCTATTGCCCCCCCGCTGCAGTGTACTCCCTGAGCCCTCCCCAATCCATGTGACACACTAAGAAAACCTCTGTGTCCCACTGAATTCCATCTGCACTCGTGTGTCATGCTGAGTCACTGCTACATCAGATGTCACAGAGAGGTCCTATTGCCTCCCTCCAGCCATCCTGAGAACCTCCTCTCTCCACTTTGTCCCCTGGACCCCTCTTTCACTCAGGTTCCTCCTCAGCACCTCATCCACACGTGTGTCCCAGTGAGATGCCCCTGCTTCACCCAGGGCTCCTCCTCAGCTCCTCCACCCATGTGTCCATGGAGCCCTTTTTCTCCACCTGGGGTTCATCCTCAGCTCCTCCTCCTTCCCATGTGTCCCATGGAGCCCTCTTCCTCCACCCAGGACTTATCCTCAGCTCCACCTCCAGTGTGTCATTCTCAGCTCCTTCTCCCTTGTGAGCATCCCATGGAGCCCCTCCTCCCATACATCATCCTCATCACTTCCTCCCTCCACTGTGTCCCATAGAGCCCCTCCTCCTCCTCCCATGCATCATCCTCAGACCCTCCTTCCTCCCCTGTGTCCCACAGAGCCCTTCCTCCTCCTCCCATGCATCATCCTCAGACCCTCCTCCCTCCCATGTGTCCATGGAGCCCCTCCTCCTCCTCCCATGCGTCATCCTCAGACCCTCCTCCCTCCCATGTATCCCATGGAGCTCCTCCTCCTCCTCCCATGTATCATCCTCAGACCCTCCTCCCTCCCATGTGTCCCATGGAGCCCCTCCTCCTCCTCCCATGCATCATCTTCAGACCCTCCTCCCATGTATCATCCTCAGACCCTCCTTCCTCCCCTGTGTCCCATAGAGCCCTTCCTCCTCCTCCCATGCATCATCCTCAGACCCTCCTCCCACCCATGTGTCCCGTGGAGCCCCTCCTCCTCCTCCCATGTATCATCCTCAGACCCTCGTCCCATGTATCATCCTCAGACCCTCCTCCCTCCCATGTGTCCATGGAGCCCCTCCTCCTCCCTTGTGTGATCCTCAATACCTCTTCTATTCCATGTGTCTTATGGAGCCCCTCCTACTCCCCTGTGTCATCCTCAGACTCCTCCACTCATGTGTCAAACCAACCCCGTTTTCCACTCATGTCACATGGAGTTCCCCACACACCCGTGTGTCATACCAACCTTCTCCACCTGTGTTCCACAAGCCCCTTTCTATATCCATGTGTCACATGGAGCTCCTCCCCAATCCATGTGTCATGCCAATCCCCCCTTACACCTATGTGTCACATGTGTCACATGGAACTCCTATGCCACCCATGTGTCACACCATCTCTCTCCTCCACCATGCAGCTCCTCCCCCACCATGTCACACCAACCTCCTCCTCCACCCATGTGTCACACCAGCCCCCTCCTCTATTCATGTGTCACATGGAGCTCCTCCCCAATTCTTGTGTCACACTAACCCCCTCTTCCACCCATGTGTCACACCAATCCCTCCTCTACCCACGGGTCACACCAACCCCCTCCTCTACCCATGTGTCACACCAACCACCTCCTCCACCCATGTGTCACACCTACCTTATTCTCCTCCCATGTGTCACAGCAACCCCCTTCTCTACCTGAGTGTCACATGGAGCTCCTCTCCCACCATGTGTCACACAAGTCCTCTCCTCTCTTTATGTGTTATATGGAGCCCCCCTTTTCACCCATGTGTGATACATGGGTTGGGGAAGAGCTCCAGGGTAGAGGAGGGGATGGTGTGGCAGTTGAATGGGAAGGAGCTCCATGGTGGAGGAGGGGATTGGTGTGACACATGGGTGGAGGAGGGGGTTGGAGAGACCCATGGGTGGAGGAGGGCGTTAGTGTGACACATGGGTGGAGGAGGGCGTTGGTGTGACACATGGGGGAGTAGGGGGTTGGTGTGACACATGGGTGGAGTAGGGGGTTGGTGTGACCCATGGGTGGAGGAGTTTGGTGTGACATATGGGTGGAGGAGGAGGTTGGTGTGACACATGGGTGGAGGAGGGGGTTGGTGTGCCCCATGGGTGGAGGAGGGCATTAGTGTGACACATGGGTGGAGGAGGGCGTTAGTGTGACACATGGGTGGAGGAGGGGGTTGGTGTGACACATGGGTGGAGGAGGGCGTTAGTGAGACACATGGGTGGAGGAGGGGGTTGGTGTGACCCATGGGTGGAGGAGGGGGTTGGTGTGACACATGGTTGGAGGAGGGGGTTGATGTGACCCATGGG